>JAOTRH010026750.1:0-21511 GCA_034768845.1 Heliamphora exappendiculata | reverse complement strand
AGTCAAATACTGGACAGAATATACGGACTATGCATTCATACATCACAAATATAAATATGAAACCATAAATGTAAAACATCTCAAATGTTTCTTATTAATATGCTAGGGATCAAGAATAAAATACGTAAAAAGCATGATTTTTCAGTATACATTCCCAACAAGTGCAATGTTTAAGTTGGGGGTGTTATTGTGTAATGAAATTGTGTAACCAAAAAAAAAATTTTAAAAACTTTTAAAGTTTTAGTTATAAATTTACTACATCGGATAAAAAAGAATACAATATTTTTTCCCTATTCTCGTAATTGCAAGAAATAAATCATGAAATTATACACTTGGCACAATCTGGCACTGCACACTTGACTGTTGAAATTGATCTTTATGCTAATTAATGTTTGTAGTAAGAATAATTTGAAAAAACAATAAGGTAGAGACTTAACCTAGTGAGTCTTTGAACCAGTGATTCTTTTTTAGAGATTATTACTACGTTTACTCATTTTTCTTTTATTCAGCGTGTAACTGTCGTTATATAATCTCGTAGTTTATTCTTTCAACCAAAACTTGAGAATTTGTTATTGGAGTTGAATTTGAAATTTTTCAAAAATAAGGACTGTGCAAATGGTTTCGTTAAACTTGGAAAATAATTTTAGGCCATGTTTCTATATATGAGGTTGTTCGTATTTTTTTTATTCAATTGATCTTAGTCTCCCATTTTTTAGTCTTTTACATATAAGCATTTTTCTTGTTCCCCTGTTATATCTGAAAATGTCATGTAAACAGATTAAGTGGCTATATGAGTACAATAAAGTCTACAATAAAAATAGGTGAAAAAGTTTGTTAAAAAAAAGAGAAAAAAATTGAATGAAAAAAAAGGGCAAAGAAAATGGGCGATTGAGTGATAACAAAAAAAAAAAGCAATAATTTAGTGAATGGAAAAATATAGAATTCAGTGTGATACAAAATAAAAAGTTGGCTTTGAAAATGGTGAATGTGAGCAATAATTGAAGAAAATGTAAAATTGAGTGATATTTAGGAATTAATCTATTCCATGACATTATTTATACTCAACCCTAATCCTAATACACATTTTTTCTACCTAACATTATAACAAAAAATAAAGACATTATTTATCCTAGGTAAGACATAATTTGATGCACATAAATAAATAATTTAAAAGGACTGATTCAACCTGTATAAAATTTTCTCGATATATGGCATTCTAATCACGAAATTATGAGTCATTCTTGTTTTCTTGCTTCTTTTCGAATCTTAAAGTACGCGAATGCAATTGGTTGAATTGCATATATATTTCTTCTGCTACATACTACATGAGTGCACATATATGAGCAAGTTTTTGATTATTTTATTGTGAGTGAATACCCAGTGAGGATTGAAGTCAAGACATAGTTTTTGATAGAAATCTACACTTTAGATATTCTGAAGTATAGAATTGATCTAAATAGCCGAGCCCACCCATACACGCCAAGTTTAATTTTTGTGATGAATATTTTGTGAAAATAGCAGTTAGTCAAGATAATGTATGAATTCAATATCGGGGATAGTATTTTTACAGTTTTTACTTTGATCTTCTCAAAAAAAATATATTACATGTGGGGTAATGGGATAGATTTTTCTTTGCTTTGCTCGAAGACTAGCAAAGTGTAGGTTGGTGGTGTGATCAGTACGTAAAAGTGCCGATTCTATTCCGCAAAATACACTATGTTATGCCTTAAAAATATGTTTAATAAATTATTTTATAGTATTTTTGTCAACAGCATTATCGGGAGTGGCTTAGAGGAGAAAAGTGTGTAAAACAGAACAAAACGGATAAGAGGGACAAAATGGGGATTTTCATAGAAGTTGCATCCAGACGAACGAATCCAGTGTCTGGACGGAATTGGTTCAGTAAGAATCCCCTCCGGACGACGTTTGGATAGAGAAGTTTCTGTGATAAATATGTCCTGACGGACGTCCGGACAAAATCAAGACAAAAAGAATCGCGTTCGGACGGGAGCTACTAACGCCTAGATAAAGCATAAAAGCGTCCGGACGGTGCACGCTTGAAGAGTTGCACCAGGAGACTAAAACTGTGGCAGAAAGCTCACATATAAATAGGTGGCTTGGGCTCATTAATAAAAAAATCTGAGATTTCACAAGATGACGATTCGAGGGAAGCTAGGAGGCCAACCTGGAAGGCTCGAGATGTGTCGAGAAGTCGAAGACGGAGACTCAAGGCTTTGCTTTTCTTTCATTTTTCAAGTTTTCTAGTCGCAACATGAGCGGCTAAGCTTTTTCTGTTCTTAAGGGATGATAAATCCCTAGTCAGTATTCTTATGAGTAGTTTAAACTCGTTTGTTTATTCTTTACTTTGGATTCAATTCGTTGTATGATTTGAGACGTTGGCGTTTTGATCAACGAGCTTTTAATTTGATTATTCAGTTCTGTTTTTATTTTTTATGATTGTGAAAACGAGAACATACAACTGTTATATCTGTACTTTGATATTCGAACGTGAGATACTGTACACTTTGTTAGGATGAGTCGTACTCCGGATAATCCGTGCCAAAAGCTTAAATAGAGTATGCCAGGTTTAGATTCAAGCTTATCTTCTTGGTAATCTTTATTGGTCTTGTAGTCGTGATAGGATTGTGTTGAATCGAATAAAGATAAGCTAGAGTTTGAATGAAACTAAAAGTTACTGGCTAGGAAGGATTCTAAACCCTTAAGATACCCTTTCTCATTCGAATTCTAAATCTTTGACTTTCTTAGTTTTTTAGTTTAAATAGAATCATAGTTCAAATCAAACTTCTTTTTCTTAAAGAAAATCATTTATAAAATATTTATAAATAAATCATAATCACATTCAAATTCCTGTGGACAATATCTGGACGCTAACAACTATCCTACAGGCTAGTAGTTAAAATATGATTTTAAATAATTATTTTTGATACAGTACGACACGAATCAGTGTGTATGAAAAAATTTCTCATAGCATATATATATATGAGAATATTATCATTGTGACGCTCCGTCCTCCAGGTACATCGGGACATATATAAATATAAATAAAAGGATATTCTAACAATTCATTTATATTTACATACGTTAGTTATTACATCATAAAGGAATTCTGAACTGTTCAAAAGTACATAACGATTACAGTTTCACCAAGAAATTTTAAAAATTACACTAAGCACGAGAGAACTGAATATAAGCACAAAAGTAGACGTCTCGACTCCTTAGGAAGCATTAGCGGGATCCACGTGCTCTTGAAACTCACCTTGTTCTTCAAACTCTTCTTCCCCTCTGGGATGACTTCCCCCAAGAACTCTTCCTCGCCCGTGGCACGAATGCCATGAGCCAAGGCCCAGAAGCCAAATACTCTAACCTTCTAACTAATCTCACGACACAAAATTCACCGCAACACATACCATATAACACCCAGTACAGTTTATAGTCAAGGAGACAGATAAACATGTGCATGTGAGATGCCATGTATGAAATACAGATGTCCAACCCAACATATACCTAGATTATAACAGGAATTCCACGCCGAGAATCACCAGAGTATACTTGATGGGACTTGATCACCAAAGCCATCATCGCGCCTCATTGTGAATAGCAAATGCATCACCGGGTTTCATGCCACAGCTGTTTTACTCAATGGCAACAACGTGGGGGCGGGCCAACCAAAATAATCATCCATCCTTATCCGGGCTGACAATTCCCACCTTAAGATGCGTGATGCCTTCGCCGGTGTCAACCCAAAATCTCAGAGAAGTCAAGAGACATTCACATTATACAAAGTACCAAGATGAGAGATTTAGGGCCGCCATAATTGGGCTCTCTCCAAAATTACCCAAAGTCCAAGCTATCGAAATTAGAATGCTAGCGATGAACCCATGGTGCCCAACAGTATCCACGATAAATTATTTCAAACAATAAGGACGCACCTAGGGTGTATAAAGCAATTTTGTAACATCGGGGACGAACCCAAGGTGTACAAGGGGAATATATCCCAAAATATTTTTGAAAAATGGCAACTAGGGACGCCGTAGACTTGAATCAAAAACGACAATCTCAATACAGCTCATCCCAACAACGGTTTCCACAGATGGACTTCAACATGCCATGATGCATGTGAAGATGCTCATAATGTGTACCATCGATCTCAAGTGCAACAATTTATAACATGGCATCAACTAGCATGACAATATTCATGGTACAACGCGCAAAGTATAAGATACAAGTATGTGAAGCACATACTACAATTCTCAAGATATGATTCAATATGATAGCATGAGTTCTAAATCATCATACATTCTCTTAAAATCACTTATCAACTAATTCAAATCAAACATCCTATAAAAACTCGGGTCTCAAGTAAAAGGTACTCAAACATATATTTAGCAACTTTTAAAGTAAAAAATCAAGTACTAAATTAAAAGAGCCGGCAAGATTTTGAGGTATCTAAATTTAGAATCAAGCTATAATTTTTATACACCATTTACATAAAAATATTTTCTACAACTCTTATATTTAACACCAAGGTCAAAACCTAAGGCAAATGGGTGAACAAAACATCTTAAGAAAAAATGGTTCAGCACTTTATTCAAAATTTTACCAACAATATGCTTCTGTTGGTCTTGATTTTGGGGTATCATATCGAGTCTAAATGAGCCCTATTTTTATTATGTTCTAGTTCAACAAGTCCCCTACAAGTTCCATGTTTAGAGCTATGGGTAATTATTTGGAACAAGTTAGACTTTTTGGCTATTTTAGAAAATAGGTTCTGTCAGCCGCCAAAACTCAGCAGAGCCAGTTTTGGACAGAGGGTTTGAAATGATTTTGGAGTACTATCCCAAGGTTTTAAGGTCTAGTTTTTGGGAACCAAGTACTTCAATATGTTAGCTACAATGTTCATGTAAATCACGTTTGGAATAGATCATTAAAAATAGGAGTTTTGGTCTACACAAAAATATGTGCCAGAAGTGTCTTTTGAGGTCTGAAACTCAACAGAGACTTTCAAAGAGATTTGGAGCTATCAAAACTCAATATTATGTGATTATTTTTGGTGGGTAGATAGATATATATGTTATCGAAAATTTTTGTATTTTAACTAAAGTTCAGATCTCACTTTAAACTAGGGTTTCCAAGTTAGTAGTGTTGACTGGCCAGAAAATAACACACTTTGGTAAAATTGTAATATCTCGAGTTCTACTTGTGAAAATGAGTTGGAATCAACTTTGAATGAAAGATAACACAAAAATATAAATTTGGACATAAAGAACATGCTTAGATCAATTTTCTACATTGAGTTATGGCATTCCAAAGTTCAGAAAAGAAACATCTATGTTCTCAAAAATCAAGTCTCTTTACGTTCAAGGCTCCTACTTGGGTCATGTCAAGTTTTTGTTCCATTTATTTGCATGCTTGTGTTTTAGACTTTAATATCAAGACTTCAGAACACTTAGAAGTCATCAAACTCAAAGATAACAACATACAACGGCATCTCATATCACCCATAAACATAACAGTCCCTAATCTCAAACTATGACGTCTTTTTGATTTGATTTCGATTTTCGATTGTTATAGTGTTTAAAGGGATGTGTTGGAAAATATTTTGAGGGATATTAGACACAAGGTTTAGAAGTTTTACTTAATTATTTGAGGGCTCAAGGAATGATGGTATCGAATAAAACAAAATACCACTTGATTGTTAGCTCCCTTCTTCCTTCTTTCTCCTTCTTTTTCTTTCTCAAACTTATAGAACACTTAACCAAGCATTTCTCTCTCTATATGCACGAAATTATCAAGTGGAGAAGAGAGTGCTTGGCTTGGTTTATATAGGCAAATGCTAGGGGACAAAGGGGAGACAAAAAGGTACCTTGAAAGAGACTTTTTCCTTCTTTTAATTAAAGAGATGTGAGATTATTTGAATTAATTCAACTTTTGTAGATTAAAATTCAGACATGGGGAAGACAAATATAGCTAGGGGGATGTTTGGGGGACAAAAACCTGACCCCACATCAATCAAGAGATTTTGCATTGGTTTGCGTGCCCTTTTGTGCAAAAAAATGTATTAAAAGTTAATTTGATGTATCTTTTTGGTGTCTTTTCCTATTAAGACCTATTATTTTAGTATATTTATGATAAATATAGTATTATCATGTATTATCATAGTTTCCGTAGCAATTGATTAAATAGATGTAGTCTTTTAAGTCAAATTAAGTTATTTTGGCAATATGTGACTTTTTGACTTATTTTGTTGTGTATGAATTTCAATAATGATTTTTTTGATTTTGTTAACTTATGACACCATATTATTATGTATATTACTTGCTCAACAAGTATTGGATCATTATAATGTTTAATTTAATACATTTCTTATTATTTTAAGCTAAAAAGAAAGCAAAAAGTCACTTTTTCATTTGCTACTTAATTGTACTTAAATCCTTGATTTAGGATATTTATGTGTCAAGATTTGAGTTTTTAAGACTTTTTGCTGTACTAAGAGCCAAATGGTCATTTTACTCTACTTATGAGAATTTTTTATTTTTAATTCATTATTTCATGATATTTACTTTATTTAGAATGTTAAGAGATTCTTCAGGTGCTTAGGTTTTGTTACCTGAGTTTTGGACCTTTTTTGGAATTTTCGGGCCGAACTTAGCGTTTTCGATTCGAATTAAGGTTTTGAACCTCGTCCGTGCTCTTTGGCCTTGTGGATTATCCTTCACTAATACTCAGGGTTTTGGCTGAATTTTTACATGGGTCGTTATTAATCGAATTATTACAACTAGAATTTGTACCGGGTCGTTACAATCATGTAGTGATATATGAGAAATTTCTCATAAAATGTGTGTGTATATGAGAATATTATTATGTAATAATATAAAAATATAAATTCAAATTAAGAAGATAAATTCTAGAGCTGATCCTCCAGTAATTTTTTCTATTTTGTTATGGTTCTTTGAGGATCAAAAATTAAAAAAAAGTAAAAATAAATTATACTATTAAGGTTTTGTTTGGCAAGGAATTTAAAGTTAGATTTTTTTTTTGTCTTTTGACTTAAATTTAAAAAGATCAACAAAAAAATCTCATTTGAGAACCCAAAGACTTTTAGCTTTTTAACATTTTCGTAAGAAAAAATTATAAATAGCCTTTTATAACAATACGGATTGTGAGAATAAATTAACCAGTATAATTTCTCATTAAAAAATTATAATGAGAAATTTTTAAATATAATTTTTTTTCATGTATGAGAAATTTATCATAGATAGTATGAGAAATTTCTCATATATAAATTTTTTAATTTTGTTATTATTTGTTTTAAATGAAATAAATAACTTATAAATGAAAAATTTCTCAGTATATATGAGAAACTTCTCATACATTTTAAAATCTAAGTATAAGAAATTTCTTATAGCATATATATGTATATAAGAATATTCTCAAATAGTGATTTATGATAAATTTCTCATATATTTTGAAATCTGAGTATGAAAAATTTCAAATAGCTTATGTGTGCATGAGAATATTCTCATGTAATGATATATGATAAATTTCTTATAGTATATGTGTGTATGAGAATATTCTCATCTTGTAATACATAAAAAAAATTTCATAGTACATGTGTATATGAAAATATTCTCATATAGTGATATATGAAAAAAATTTCATAGCATATGTGAATGAAAAAATTTCTCATAACATGTGTATATATGATAATATTATTATGTAGTGATATATGAGATGTTTTTCATACTATGTGTGTATGAAATTTTTTTTATATTGTAATATATGAAAATTTTCACATACATTTGATACATGAGATGGGAAAAAAACTATTTAATTTAAAGAAAAACAAAACAAAATTAACTTTTTACCTAATTAACGAATTTAAAAATAATAATTTAAAAGTTAATAAATTTCCTTTTTAATTTTTTTTTTGTTTTTTCGATCGCTCTAAATTTTTTAATTTTTTTGTTTCTTCATAATAGAACGAATCTAAAAGTATAATTATTTTAATTAAGTTAAAAAAAATTTATTAAAGATAAAAAAAAACTTCTATAAAAATTTTATAGTAACTTTTTAAAAAAAAATAGGTAACAAATTTGGAAAAAAATAATATGATTTTTTTCTTCATATTTTGTATTAAGCTTCTAATTTTTTAGATTATGAAAGATTTTTTAATAAAAAAGAAAAAATAAAGAACCCAAGGCATTCATGTGCCAACCCATGCACCCCAAACCACGTAGTCCCTCATTTGATAATTTTTTTAGATAATACTTTTCGGAATATTTAGCATGTCCCTTTACCTAATTGTAGCTTTAAAAAAAACAAAAAATTAAACTTAGTATAAAAGTTTTATCAAAGAGGAGATCCCATTTTTAAATAAATTTCGAGGGTTTTAGGCTGCCACCTTGTTTTGACCATTACCTACTATCGTTATTTTTTACCATTATTATTTTTGACCACTATTATTTCTGACTATTACATTTTTCAACGATTATCACTTTCATTCACTATTACTAGTTATCATGATTTTTATATTTTTTATTTGTCAATAGTTTTTAAAGTATAAAATATTGTTTAACTAATTTAAAAAAATTTCAAAAAATTAAAATAAGAGCTGATTTAGAATAATAATTTACTACTTTATTTTATGATAATTATTTTCATTCGGTAGTCTTTTTATTTATTTTGATTCTCTCATCAAAATTATGACAAAATTCAAACACAAACAAAAATAAGTCATAAGCCAATAAATCAGTTTTTTTAGTGAATTATTTTTATCTTTTTGGTAAAATAATTTTAAATTTTTTTGTTCCTCTCTTCAAGTCCAATAAAAAATTAAAAAATTGTTCAAAAATTTTTTTTTTAAAAAGAAGAAGCTTAGAAAAAATAAAAATAAGAAACATATTAATTTTTTAATTCAAAATCAGGCCGAAGCACATATAAATTTTCCATATTGACTTTTTTTAACCTTTTTTTTTATTGTAGCACTTTTACTTTTTTACTTTTTATAAAATGTCTAATATAATTTTATCTTTTGCATTTAAGATATAGTATTTAAAATATTACTATAATTTTTTAAAAATGCAGTTCGGAATGCATATAAGTTTGTTTTTTTATTTTGAAAAAAAAATAAAAAAAATAAATTAATTTTTTAAAGAAGCTAAACAGTATGATTTAACAATTGATCTTCTTACAAAAAAACGGTATGATTTTTTAAAAAATCTAAATGGTATGGTTTAACAACTGATCTTCTTGCAAAAAAAAAAAATAAATAAATAAATTACACAGATCACTTATTTAGTTTATGATAAAAATATATGTACTCACCTTATTTTTGAAATTTTACTGATCTTCTTGTCAATGAAAAAATTAAACGCCGTGTAATTTTTTTTGTTTTTTTTGTAAAAGACGAAAAACCCTTTCAATTTGTCTAGACGAGCAAAAAATACTAGTATTACCCTTTGTGCTTTCGGTGTAGATTTCTCGAACTCTCTGCAACTCTCATCCCTTCTCCGTGAATCCTCCGATTATGTCCAGCTACGACGAGGGTTTATTCATCGGGGGGTTTATTCAGAAACTCTCCTCGGATCTACGACGATGGTTTGTTCAGAAGCTCTCCTCGGATCTACGGCGAGGGTTTGTTCAGAAGCTGTCGTCAATTTGTTTTACGTCCGTTTGTTCGACGAGGGTTTGCTCAAAAGATCTATTCGCCGAGCGTTTGTTCGACAAGGGTTTCCTCAGATCTACGGCGAGGGTTTGTTCGACGAGGTGTCTATCTATTTGCTGAGGGTTTGTTCAACGAGGGTTTGTTTAGAAGGTATGTATCAAAAATTAAGGTTTATTTAGGTTTTTTTTTCATACTCCATCAAAATAGGAGATCTTGATGGTTTGTTCGACGAGGGTTTGTTTAGTGTTTTTTCGATTACGGTTTGTTGAAGACAAAATTTGTCAAAATTTTAGATTCTCTGTTTCTCTCGCCCTCTCAGCTCTCTGTTTCTCTCGAAACTGTTCCCTCAGTGGATGGAAATTTTCTCTGTCATATAAATTTTCTCGCTCTCTCAAAATTTTCGCATTCACATTTTCCTTTTTGCAAATATGGCTGTTGCCATACCTCGGCTTCAAACTGACCTTTTTCAAATGTGGCTGTTGCCATACTTCAAACTAACCTTTTTCCATACCTCGGCTTCAGGGTTTGTGAATCATAGTCTTGATTCTTTTATAGATTTTGTGGATTCTCTCCTTTTGTAAGTAGAGTGGATTCTCTCCTTTTGTAGATTCTGTGTTTCCTGACTACTCTGTTGACAGAAATGAACTGTGTGAAAGTTTATATTTTGTTTTGAAGTGCCTGTGTGTGCGTGTTTCAGCTGTTGCGTTAGGGTGTGTTTGGTGTGATAGGGTTGTGTGTGTGTTAGGCTTTGTGTGTGATGTGTGTGTGTGTGTGTTCGCAGTGAGTGTGGAGAAATTGTGTGTGTGCTGTGTTTAAATGCAAGCTCTATGTCTGTGTGTGCGTGTGATGGAATTCCTAGGGTGCTACTGCATGTGTTATTAGATTAACAAAGGCTCATTGTGTCTGTGTGTTTTGGGATTTCATGGTTGCTGTGTAGGAGTTGTTTGGTTGTTGCAAATTACTAATAAAGTTTTTAATTAAAAAGCTAAAATAAATATAAAATGCGTCTTTTTCTTTGTAAAAATAACAAGAATTTTTATGAAAAAGGAAACTTTAAACAAAATAATAAGATTTTATTTAGAGTGTATTGGTTCTACCTTTAAATAACCTGAGGGTCTCTTGAACTAATTATATGTGTAATGTTTTTCAGCTATGGCTTCATCTCTATATTTTGACATAAAGCTCCATTTTCGTGGCAAAACAAAGTGGATCAAGAATGTTGATTCAGATAAGTATTGTTACATTGATCTGCTGGAGGACGCGTCTCAGGGTATGTTTTCTCATTTTCCATCTCATGAAGCAGTCGTTATCACAATATATTGCAATTTGCCAAGAAGTAATGAGAAAATGGTGATTCAGTGCCATCTAGATGTACTAGATATGTACAGGTTTCATTCTACCACATGTTTAGTCAACCTTTTTGTGGAGGTCAGTCATTCTGATGGTCCTGGACCATATACTGCACCTGAAGATAGGCACACTAAAGAGATTGAAGGTACACATACACCTAATGTAGAAAATGAAGAGGAACGAGTTGGTAGTGGTGATGGATTATCTGAAGAAATTGAATGGAGTTCTGAAACTATAGGTTCTTCAGATGATCCTACTTACTTTGAGCATAAAGATGAAGTAGTTGATAGTGATGATGGATTGTCTGATTACATATCAGATGATGATTGTGGTCATGAGTTTAGTACGGATTCTGAACCTAGGGTTGGTTCTTCTAAAAGAAAAGGGGTAGATTTTACGAAATTTGGATATGAATTTCATCCTAATAGTACGGGGAAAATTACATTTGCGGTTGGACAACTGTTTGGTGATATACACAAGTTTAGGGAAGCCTTGAGAGACTACACTATTTAACAGGGGTGCAAAATTGTTAGACACAAAAATGAGAAGACCAGGGTTACTTGTCACTATGCATCTGAAGGTTGTAAATGGAGAATTCATGCATCTCTTCTCCTTGATGGGGTTACTTTTAAAATCAAGTCTTACAATGGAGAGCACACTTGTCTTAGGTCTACAACCAATGTGGAAGCTAACTCTTCATGGATTGCTAAAAAGTTAGGAAATTTGTTGAGGGCTAATCCTACAATGTCTTTTGATGCAATGCAAGTTGAGTTGACCCAAAAGTTTGGCATAAAAGCTTCTAAGATTCAGCTTTACAGAGCTAGGAGCAAGGCATTAAATGATATTGAGGGAAACCATGGCACATCATACTCATTATTGCCATCCTATGTTAATGAAACTAGGAGGAGTAATCTTGGAAGTCTTGTAAAAATACAATGTGACAGGTTATGTGTTGATAACAATCTAGTCCTTAAGAGAATTTTTGTAGCCTTTGAAGCTATGAAGACTGAATTCATCTCAGGGTGTAGGCCATTCATTGGAGTGGATGGTTGCCATCTAAAAGGGCCATTTGGGGGTGTATTATTGGCTGCTATTGTGATACTCTGACCCGTTTTTTTTTTGGCGTTTTTTGACGTGCGTTTGGTGTTTTCACCGCTGCATGTTTTTACGAGTTTAGATACATAATCGGGGTTAGATATGCATGCGGGGTAGGTTCCTGGGGCTGTGGGGTGTTGCAGCGCAAATTTTAAAAAATTTCAAAAAAAGATATTTTGGAGGCCTATAAATATCTGGAGTTAGATATTTTCAAAAAATATTTTTCAAAACTTAACTCCTAAGTTTTCTCATTTTTCTCTCTGCCTTCTCTCTAAGTTCTCGGGGGCCCAGGGCTCGATTTTCGACGATCAGACTGTGGATTCTTAGTATCAGCATCGAGGGCTACGCAACCATCCGGTCAGATTTTTATTCCAACGAAGATCGATTTTGCACGTAGATTGAGACGTCGAGTTTTGAACTCACCGAGGTAGGATTCTAGACCTATATGTTTTATAAGGGTGCTACGTGTAATCGGGTGTATTTTTACCGGTCGAATAGCTGTAGATCTGATTTTCTGTAAAAATTGGGTTTTTGGGTTAAAAATTGGTTTTATGTCGTTTTCGGTGGATGAAATCGGGTTTTGAGTTTTTCCTTTTGAGGTTTTGTGGTAGTTTTGGGTTTGGGCACGTCCAAGGGTGCCGAGAAAGTGTTTAAAGGCTTAGATTTGTGGTTGAGATGGTGGTTTGTGAGTGTTTGAGAGTTTGGGGGCCAAGAACACTCACGAACAAAAAATCTGGGTTTTTCTCAGGTGGTAGCTCGCTCAAGCGCCCGATGTCCGCTTGAGCGGACTGGCTGCGCAGGGCCGTTTTGTTTTGATGTTATCTCCCTCGTTTGGACTCGGAATTGGGTCGTTCTTGTACTCAAATTGAAATCCCGAAAGTCCTCTTTCCAATGACACCTCTCTCACCTTAAAATTATTTTTATAGAAGTTATGATCAAAATAGTGAGGGTGTGTCAAAACCTCCAAACTGTTTTTCGTTCTTGTTGGCCGTGTGGGAGTCCGTGTTTGCCGTGTTGGGCATGTGGGAGCCCGTGTTGGTTGTGTTAGGGCCTTAGGGGTTTCTTTTAGTCGTGTGGTGGCCTCTCGGTCGATTGGGTTATGGGGCTCGATTGACTGCTCTCCTCTAGTGATTTTAGTTGATTGGATTATGGGGTCCTGTCAATTGAAGTCACGGATAGGGCGTTGGTCATTTCATGCGTGGTGGTTGGTGCACGGTTGAGTGCATGGTGGTTGGTGCATCATTGGGTGCAGGACGTGTTGGGTCTGGTATTCCTTCTAGAGATAGGGTCTTGGTGAGAACCGTTTTGTGGGAGGCTTGTGTTGGCCTTTGGTTAGGTCGTGTTCTGTAGGTTTGTTGTTTGTGTTGGGTGTATAACGTGCATGGTTAGATGCAAGTTTTGGTACATGGTTGTGTTTGCGGTGGTTAGTGTATCGTTGCGTGCAGGGTTTGATTTTCTTTCTTGGTTTGGGTTTCCTCCCAGCGTTAACCGGTCGAGCGGTGGTTGTGCGCTCGAGCGGGGCTGTAGCAGTGTGTTATGTCGGTTGGGGACTGCTCGAGCGGTGGTTAAGCGCTTGAGCGCTTGGGCTGTGTTGGCCTCCGGGTTAGGTTTTGGTTTTTAGTTTTCTGTATCGTTGGCTGTCCTGATGTGTGGACGCGTCCCGATTTGTGGATGGGTCGTTCGGGTATCGAATGACGGTGTGTGTGGCATGTGATGTCGTGTCGGGTTATGTGACGAGTGGCGTCATGATGTGAAGTTATATATGGCTATGTGCATTTATAACTGGTTTTGTACATTTATAACTCTAGTTTATTTATGTACGAATTATGTAAATGGATTACATTGCTATGATAACGTTATGTGTAACGTGGTTTATGTTTTAAAATGCAGAATTTTATTGGCATGTATATGTGGGCTATGAGGAGCAGATGCATGTAGTGCATGTTGCATTGGTTGCAAGTGTTGCGTGGGTCACATGTATAGTATGTGACGGGATTTGTGGCACGTAGTGCTGGTACGTGGTTTTATGTATTAAATCTTAATTTAGGTTTGCATACATGTATGGAATGGAATAGATGTAAAATTCTAGTTGATGATGCACGGGTGCGTGTGTGGATGTGTGTGCGCTCTGTTGGCTGAAATGAGGTCCTGACGAGGCACGTGTGTGTGTGTGCGTTGCACGAGTTGCGTGTATTGCAATGGATTGGGTAGCGACCCGTTGGTGAAAGTCCGAGAAGACGCTTGGATTGGGCAGTGGTCCGTCGGTGAAAGTTCGAGAAGATTCATGGATTGCATGTACTGCATATTAGGACGGATAGACCAATTTTTTTAAAACTGTATTAACGGTCTGCGGGAGTCGTAATACTCGAATCATTTTCAAGATTCTAATGAGTCGACAAATGGTTTTTATCCTCGCTTTCCCATTGCATGTGAAAACTTGTTTTTTATTGGCTCTAGTAATTCGTGATCTAAAACTGTTTTCAAACCATTTTCAAGGCTTGAAAAAGTGTCTAAAACTGCACTTCAATTTCCTAGCATGTTTTGTTTATATTGCATGCTTGCCTAGTTTCTGCTGAGTTTTGGCTCACGGCGTGGGATAAAATGTTTTCAGGTACCGGTCACGCAGGTTGATCCGGAGGTACTGAAGAGGTGGAAGAGTTATAGTCTTCTTTTGTTCCTTTTGTTTTGTTACATGTATGCTGTAACGTGTTTTCTGGCGTTGGAGTCGTGTAATGTAAGCCGTTTGGCGATTATATACAATGCATGTATGGTTTCAATTGAGAGTGTATTCTCGGGATGGGTATGATGTATGGTTGTTTATGGTGTTTTACGTGATTCGGAGTTTAGGGCGTGACAGCTATAGTATTAGGTGGTAACAATGGGTTGTTTCCAATTGCTGTGGCTGTGGTGGAAAGTGAAGGCCGGGACAGCTGAGGCTTTTTTATGGAGCATTTGCAGACATTGATTGAATCAGATTTGTATACAAGGCCTTTGACATTCATGTCTGATAACCAAAAGGTATACGAGTCCTTTTAGAATTTTCACGTTATTATGCTTTCCTTATGAATGTTTGCCAGCGTATTCATATTACTAAGTGAGTGTTTAATTTATGTTTTATAACAAGGTTTGGATAGGATTATTGCGGATATTTTTTCGAATGCGGTTCATCGACAATTTGCTCGCCATTTGTTCGGCCATTTGTTCAACAATTTCAAATCTAAGTATCCTGAATTGTTATGCAGCAGTATTTCACTGTCCAGCGGAACAACTGAAATATGATGTTTCCCCTTCAATGAACTACAATTAAAACAGAGGAAGTATCTTTGCTTAGAAAACTAATTGATATTGTGAGGCTTTGAAACACCATTTATCACACCAAAAAGGGTTTTAAACACCATTTATCACACCAAGTTTCTTCTGATATCCCTATGGGAATCATGGTTAGCACAATGAAACACCATGCTCACAAATAAATTATAAATTTATTAAATAAAATCGTGTTAGTGCCATGTACATATATATATATATATCTATCTATATATACATATAGCGAGTTGAGAAAAGAAGCCACAAAAACACCACTAGCCACACCACTAAGACAATTATTGACAGGAGTTCTAAATGTCATGTGCAAGATAGGTTTAGTACTAGCAATTAAAAAATGGGGTAAGAAGAACATAAGTTTAGTACTAGCAATTAATCTGCTTCTTTATTTGGGATGGGATCTAATTAATGCAAGACATTTACACACAACATAAGTTTAGTACTAGCAAAATACACAACATAAGTTTAGTACTAGCAAAATACAAAGCATAAGCTTCTTTAGAGTTGATTTAAACTTCTCAGCATTTGGTTTGTACAAAGTGGCAGCCCCAAAAGATCAGACGCATTGACCTGTGTTGCTGTCAATGCTTTCACATTACTCATTTTACTTTAATTCTTCCATTTCACAGCAATTTGACAGTGCCAGTTGCAATGGAAGGGGCAGTACAAGTGCAAAGGGAAGTGCCAACAGGGGAAGGCCAAGGGGTAGGGGCTGAAGTTGAAGCTCATTAGATTATGGAACCAGTCTCTTTGGATTTTTGTGGACTTTTGTGAAGTTGTCTATGCTGTGATTCTGTGAATACCATCTTTTTGGGTTTTTGTTGCTCCACGGTTGTCTTTTGGGTTAAGTTTCTGTAAAGTTTGTACAGCCAAAGTCTTGTTTTGTTGGAAGTGGTGTATATCCAAAGTTTGTACAGCCAAAGGGTTGACTTATAAATGTTGGCAGTGTTGTTTTGTGCAACCTTTTGATGTATAAAGCAACTTAGTTTCTGTAAATGAAAGAACAAAGGGGACAATTGTTCAAAATTCACAAGTAGCTGAAAACATGAGTTCTTTTGTGTTGGTTTGTCTAGTTAAATTATTCAGAATGGTTGAGAAAAAATAGTTTTTTTTGGAATTCGATTTCAGTTATTATTGTTGGAGCTTTTCCTGATAAGGGAATTCATTCTTTAGTCTGCCATAGAGACTCAAACTTTCTAAGTTTCATTTTTTGAAAGTGAAAAGATTGAAACCAGCAATATCCATGCTAATCATATACTTGTTTGTTGTCTGATTTTATTTTAATTGTATTACCATATTTGTTTCAAATTGTAAGCTTTAAGCTTCAGGGAAAGTTTCTAGTAGTGCAAGATGAATTGGTAAGACTTGGAGTTTGAGGATAAATTTCTGCAACATATTATAACTGGTGAGGTGAGAGTTATATCATAAGGGCAAAATTAGAAAATATATAAAAAATTATTCAGCGCTGTTAAGTCAGTAACGGCAAATTGACAAATGGGTTATTTTGTAACAGACAACTAAATCAGAGGGTGGTTAGTGCAATTTTAGAAACTACAGAAAGTGTATTTGTTTTTGTCAAAAATTATAGGAGAGGTCAGTGTAATTTACCAAAAAAAAAATCAATTTCTAAGTGTAACCAAACGGGCCCTAAGAATGAATGGAGAGAAAGAGACTAAGAATGAAGAGAGAAGGACCACGAGAGAGAAATGGACGGAACGGTGCGTGCCAGAGACAAGAGTCAAGAGAGAGAAAATTTGGGTCTTTCGAAAGCAACAGATGTTACTCTCATTGTTTCGGTCTTCCATCCATTTTAATGGACGTTACTTACGATGCATACTCCTGAACCTTCTGATTAATTAGCCATTTGGCGAGTTTTTATTAGTTAAGGGTATCATCTGTACATAACATGGTGGTATCCGATCGGTATAGAAATATTTCTCCTCAGTCAGGGTGCCACTCCCAATCCACATGTTGACCTAAAGTTGCAACCACGATCAATTGAAAGTACTTTTTTTGCCTTGTCCGTAGCCCTAAAAAAATTATGCATACTTTAGGGTAGGTTACATTGTCTTCTAGATAGGTTCCTATGCTATACTTGGGGGGAACTGGGACTTAAATGCTAGTTTGTGATTAATGGAACGTTGAATTTATTGAGTTGTTGTGGTGCATTGGTTTGGCACGATTTCGGTTGAACTACTTATAGATTGACCATGTGGGTGGATAAAAACTATGGGCCTATAGTCCAGCCCGAGACAGACTATTTTGAAGCTCGGACCGCCAGCTGATCAGGCCATATGAGTTTGGCCCACCCCAGAATGGGGCAGCCCATAACAAAAAGGATCCATATCGGCCCTAAGAGGATGGATAACCCATATAGATTCCACTCCTGATACGCTTTGATCAGGAACGCAAGGCCTAACATCCTGGAGCAATCAGAATCGCACCAGGATAAGGTAAAATCTTGAGAAGCAGAGTCCCAAGAGAACTCAACCTCCCTGATCCATGACTCCTATATAAAGGGAGGCACCCCATACCCCCAGGTAGGCAATTCTAAGTCCAATTCTCGATTAGAAGCCTCTTAGAGATAAATCTAACTTGAACGTCGGAGTGCCTCCCGGTCAAACTAGGTCGGAGGGCACTAACGGTGTTCTTAATGTTGCAAAAGTTCAGCGACGGAGCAAGGAGCCTTCAGTGAGTTCGGCAACCAAGAGTTCAACAAATATTCTATTCGGGATTATCAGGCTTGGGCCCCAATTTATTTGGTTCTAATTGAGCCATACAAATTTCCAATTTGTAACACGCACAATTTGGCGCCGTTTGTGGGAACGACGACCTCGAACCAACAAAGTCATGAGCCAGACTCCTTCTGGATTCACTGGAAGCCGCACCAGAGGGCAAGGAGATATCCCTCAAAGATCTATACCTGTTGTTCCAAACAGGCCAAGGGCCCCCAGAATCCATTCAGAAGTTCGAAGGCGTAGGGATGACGCCTCACACAATGGGAGGCAATTGCGCTATTTAACCACTAGTTCTAGATGAGAAAGACCTTCTCCCCCATCTTCAAGAGACAAAGGAAGACTAGAGGAGAGACTGGCCAGACAGGACAAGATTATTAATAGCCTCGAAGAAAGAATGGAGCAACGTGATAGAGAAATTGATGAGCTCAGACAACTGATCCAGAGGCAGGAAGCTCAAAGGGGACCTCGCGTAAGACAAAGAGAAAGTCCCGAACTAAAGGAAATCGAATAAAATCAAGAGTCCTACAGCCTGAGCCACCCTCAGCGGCGGAGGCACAAAGAACCTGAGGTAAGCCTAAGGAGTTCTAAGCGAATTGGCACCATCAAAATGGAGTCAATTCGACAAAGCCATGAAAGAATAGCCCAGGCCGAACTGGGCCCCAATCAAGACCTACGATTATGGTTGGAAAGAAGAATGGACTCCAAGATGCAGCATGGTGGTGGCCGAATAGCCCAAGACGTGGCAAGGAGGGCCTTTGAACAGATCTCAGTGTCACCATTGGCCGAGGTCATTGAGAATGCTGATCCACCTCGCAAGTTTTCTCCGCTGAAGTTCGAGATGTACGATGGGAAGACAGATCCAGTAAGCCATAATCGGTAATACAGACAGGCAATGGCACTCTACAGTGGGAACGATGCACTCTTTTGTCGCATGTTCCCATCCAGTTTGGGGGATACAGCACTCAGTTGGTTCCATAAGTTGCCTCCACGTTCTATAGTCAGTTGACAACAACTGGCCGAGTCTTTTACTGCTCGGTTCATAATCAACAGTAAACAGCCGAAGAGTTTTGACACACTACTAGCCCTACGAAAGAATAACGGAGAAACAATTTGGGAGTATGCTCGGCGTTACTGGGAGACCTATAACGAGATTGAGGACTACAGTGAACAACTTGCCGTAGCATTTTTCAAAATTGGGCTACCTCCTCAAAGTTGTTTGAGACAATCCCTCACCAAGAAGGCCGTATCCACAATGCCCGAGCTAATGGTGAAAATTGAGCAACATGCGAAAGTTGAGAAAGACATCAGCCAAGCCGAACAAAGTGTGGCATCAATCAAGCAGCCTGAGAGGAGGGATAAAGGAAGAAAAGACTAGAAGAACAGAAAGGAATCCCAAGAGAAAAAGGAGTCAGTAGCTTTCCAGGCCTTGCAAACGGTATTCAAAGAGCCCCTGCATAAGCTCTTGGACCAGATCAATGACAAACCTTACTTCCAGTGGCCGCCTAAGCGGATGGGGGACCTGAACAAACATGATCAGAAGCGGAAGTGTCACTACCACCGAGATCATGGCCACCTAACTGGAGAATGCAGAACTTTCAAAAAACACTTGGAGAACTTGGTACAAGCAAGGCACCTGCTAGAATTCATAGACGCCGAGAAGACTGCTCGAGTAGGGAGAAATCATGAACAGGGCTAGAGGCCCGAACAAGGAGCTGCACCACTTGGCGTGGTAAAGATGCTCACGGTACGGTTGAGCCGATCACCCGGTCAATTGTTCGGCACCAAGCCAAGAGCATTGCCCATACTATGAAGGTAGATGAGGGTAAACGTCGAAGGACAGAAGAAGACTCCATCCAAGACCAGTCCAAGGGGATTAGCTTATCAGAGAAAGACCTTGAAGGAATACACTGACCCCACAATGATGCCTTGGTATTAACACTGCGCATTGCTAATCATGATGTAATGCGAGTACTAGTAGACCAGGGCAGTTTGGTGGATATTATGTACTACAGTCTTGTTAGTCTAAGGGCTTTTTAATTTGATTTTGATGATTTTCATAATTTATTTTCTAAGAATAAATATTTTTAATGGATAATATTTTATATTTTCAAAATAAAAGTGTTAAAACATTTTGAACAATCAAAGTTGACACCTTAGCAAAAAAAAATGACTTTTATCTCAAAAGATTCAAACATTTAAAAATTCTTTAAGTAGAATTTTTTTATGTTGATCTTAATTGAAAATTAAGTCAAACACTTAAGACAAAGTATACTTGAAACTTATCAAGTGTGTCAATACCAATTGATCAAATGCTTTGACACCCTAACTATTTTTCAAGTTGATCTTTATGTACCAAAATGTTAGTGTCAACACAAACTAATTTTGTGTCAACACAAAAAAAGCGCCAAAATACCTAGGACTCATTTTGAGTCGACACAAATTAATTTTGTGTCGACACATAAATGATTCTCACTTTTGGTTCCCGAAAGTTTAGGTCGACACAAATAGAAATTGTGTCGACACAAAACAACCGAGACCTTCTGCAGATTATTGGTGTCGACCCCTCAACAAATTGTGTTGACCCAAATGTTTCGAAGCCTGCCTGCAGAATTTTTGGTGTCGACCCGAAGAAGATTTGTGTCGACACAAAACTACCGAGGCTTCCTACAGAGATTTAGTGTCGACACCAGAAATAAATTGAGTCAACACCAAATGGTTCCTCCCGACACTGAAGGTTCAAACGAGTCGACACCAGATTCATTTGTGTCATCTCCAGAACGTTGGAAGGTAAAGTGCAGAATTTGTATCGACCCATCAAAACATTCGTGTTGACCCAACCATTTGAAGAACTCTGCCCTAGACACGTTGTGTCGATACCAAAGATTTTGTGTCGACCCTAAAGAAGGAATTTCAAAATACGGCATATCTCAACAGTTGAATTTTTGACATTTATTGCCCTCATCTACCTCCAACGGTCAAGAACTCACAAAAACTTATATAAGGAGTTACTTCTCAGCATTTAAGAACATAGAGAGACTTGCATTCATTGTTCTATTTTCTCAAATCTATCTTAAATATCATCAAGCTCATATTTTTTGCTGTAACTTCTGTTCTTGTTCCTCATCTCTCTTTACCCATTCATTTATTGTAAATCAATCTTGTAAAGAGAGCGAGTGTTCTTTATTCATTACATCTCATTTTTGTAATCAATGGTAAGTCACCCTGTTAGCCTTCGAGTGAGCGAGTGAAACTCATCAAAGAAGAGTTCAAGAGATATTAGAAAAAAACATGGGCTTGTTTTCATAGGATCTTCTTGAAG
>JAOTRH010026719.1:0-21515 GCA_034768845.1 Heliamphora exappendiculata | reverse complement strand
GTAACAAGTTATTGGTGGTTCGACATAATTTCATTGGTTTTGACGATTTTGACAATTGGGTTCAAATACCGAGCTTGAATGACTTTTCGAGAATCGAACTGAAGCACTATTCCAGCTGTTTTCATCATCGGATTCACCTAAGATTAAGCGGGGTTAAATTGGGGTGTTTACAGTAATGCACCTCAGGCATGGGAAAAAAAGAAAACTGGTTAAAGCCTCTATCTGTGTTTGTCTGCGATGGACCTCAAGCATAGAGAAAAAAAAGAAAACTGGTTAAAGCAAAAGAAAGTTTCATAAAGAGAAAATTCATTCAAACTAACATACAAAGGAAGTTTCATATTCTCAAGAAAACTGATTAACGCAAAAGAAGACTTGTTATTCTCAAGAAATCCATTCAATTTAAACTAACATATAGAGGAAGTTTCATATTTTAACAGATTTTCAAGTATCAATTCAAACCACCATAATCGAATATGTGGTTCTCTCTCTCTCTCTCTCTCTCTCTCAGACACAAACTGCATTTTAGTTTCGAAACAAGGAAACAAATTAGAGTACACAGATCATTATCTTGAAAATACAACTTATTTCAAGAATCAATTTGCTCAAACCTAAATAATTAAACATGATGCTGGTTGAGGCAAACTGATAAGATCATTGATTTGAATATGATTTTTTGATTGAAAAAACTAGACGGGTAATCACCGAAACAGGCTCTAGATTAAATTTTTTTTTATGTCGAACGATCAAAATAAAATTCGTGCCACCATAATTAATTTAGATGAATACGTTTCGGTCATTTCTTCAACTACGAACTTTGATTTCTTCGAGTTGAAGCTCCGAACAGATATTTTATTGTATTCCTAATGTGATTCATGAATCTAGTGTGGGTTACGATCTTTCGAGAACTGGTACTTGAAAACCTGATCAATCTTAGTTTTGAAAAAATAACAACATAAATTGGTTTGGCTTACCCACATATTTTTAGGCTACAGTAGGAATTTATAGAGTAATTATGACATACACTCCTAGTGCCACTCAGATACATATCATTTGGTTTATGCAAATATGCAAACCTTTCAGCGGTTTCTATAATTATGAAAACCTTTTAACGGTTTTTGATATTTTTGTAAAATATGAAATTACAGTTTATACCATTAAAGAACTGTAACTGTACTTCTAGCCATAATCTCAAGACCAATTGTATTGAGCTCCTATTATGAAATGCTTAACTCATCTTCTCACGTTAAAATTTCTGATACTTGACAATTTAATTTAATCGATTTCTTAAAATTTCTTAAGTCCTTCCGCTTAACTTAATTGACAGCCGGATAATAAATTTCACTTGCAGGGTTTGGCACTGTCAAACTTATAAGTTTCATTAAGGGGGTATCGTCAATTCCAAACAATCAGGACGTGAATTTCGTCAATAATTAATATTCACAATATAATTAATACCGCTATCCAACTCACCGGGACTATTGACCCATAAAAGATTGTACCCTCTAATGAATCAAAACAATAAATTTTAAATATACGTAAATAATAATTATTTCGAAATTAAGAACATAAGCACTCATAATAACCTTGAGGTATGAATTAATGTATATAGTCAGTATAAAATTAATTATTCCAATGTGTTCCTATTCAATACACACAAAGTGTACTAGTACAGAGAGTTGGAATAATAGCCGACGCTGTTATCTATTTCCCGTAATCAAGACAGACCTACTAAAACTCTGTACTACAGTCGTACCGATGGTTTGTTTAATTTCATTTAAACTATGAACCATAAACTTATATTCTACAAGAACTTATAAGCTGGTCTTCTGTATCTAAACTGTACTTTATACACTAGATTAAATACTGTACAGAATACAATACAGTCGTGCATAACATTTAAAGAAATACTATTGCATTCATTGCTCTTTAAGATTCTTATGAAATAAAAAAATAATTTTATTAAAGAATAGAATTAAATATTAAAACTAACAAAATTTATTATTTTTAGCAAACAATCCTAACATATGCATATGATTATAGTACACATACAAATAAAATTTTAACAAATCGATTATCGTTGTGGAGCAAGAACAGAAAATGAAATTTCACGTACAAATGAAATTTCAACAAATCGATTATTGTTGTGGAGGAAGAACAGAGCACACTAACCAATATCTTCAAAACTAAAATACATGGTGTGATCCTGATAATCAATGATGGCAATTATGGAGTCGTAGACAATACAGCATCTAAAGCATTGAGGTAGATCCCCACACTTCCACTTTCATAGCAGATAAACTCATTGAAATTGGAAAAATTGATTCGAAGAATTGCAATAACTGTACGAGAGAATCTGAAGTTTGAAGAGATAAACTAGCCGGTTTGAAGATGATTGCGGCTTCTGCCGATATGTGCAGGAACAGTCGCTTACCTACAACTACCTAGAGCACTATCATGGTGATTAGAGAGAGAGAGAGAGAGAGAGTTAACTGAGACGGGTATATGAAAGCATAGGAATTTTACAAAAAATATAAGAGATTCAGGAGATTCGAATTGACCAATCTCGCCCAATAATTCATCTTCTCACAAACCCATAATCCCAAAGGACCCAAACGACGAAGGAAGAACCAAATTTGAGGTTTTGGTGGCGGCAGCGGTGGAAGGTTCATTCATGGAGATTTGGTTTATCCTGGTTTTGAGAATAAAGGGTTAAATTGGTAAATTTGCAAACCCATTTCATATTTTTTGAGGGTTAAATTGGTAAATTTGCAAACCCATTTCATATTTTTTGAGGGTTAAATTGGTAAATTTGCACTTGTTATTAACAGTGTTAGGGCAACATCACTAATATGGGGCTAGTAATATTTTAAGAAGTAGAGGGAGTGTTCATGTTTTCATTAGAAACTAGTGTAATTTACTTTATATATAAATATTTAAAATGAGAATAATATTTTTAGGCCAAAAGAATTAATATTTTTGGGCTCAACTTTAAAAGTTTGTTGAGCTTGATCCATAAATTTTTTTAAAATTCATGAGTTTAATTAAAAGATTCAAACCATTATTTTAGTTGGGCCTTTGATTCTATTTGTATTATTCTTTGTATTTTGGACTTTGTGTGCATTTAGGCTTTATTGTATTTTGACCTTATTAAATATTTCAAACTTATATTGAGCTTGGCCTTATTACTACTTAGGTCTTAATTATACTTCGACTTAGTTAAAGTATTTGGCTCATATTATATTTGGGCCATATTTTTAAGACGGGCCTTTACTTGTCTTGGGCTTTTTATTGGAATTGGGCTTAAATTAGTTTTGAGTCTAATTAAATATTATGAGTCTTAATTGTTATTTTGGGCTTAATTCCTATTTGGGCCTGATTCATATTTGTGCTTTATTTGACTTTGGGCCTTGTTTACGGTTGGGCCACGTTTAAATCTTTGGGTTTGTTTAATATTAGGATTGTAAAAAGAATTAGAATTTGGGTTGAGTAAATATTATCTCGAGCCTTCAATTGGTTTTAAATTTTTAATAAATTTTGGGCTTTCTATTAATCTTGGGCCTCAATTGGTTTTGGGCTTTATGGAAACTTGGGCTATATTATGGACACTTAGATTTTATTTAAGTCGGACCTTTTTGTGTTTTGGCATTTTCTTAAACTTGGATCATTTTTTATTTAGATATTTATTTAGCTTGACTATTTCTTATTTTGGGCCTTGGCCCCTTTAGTCATCAATCATAACTATTTTTTCGCATACCTTGTGTTCAAGGGTTTTACGAATTCTAAGATAAACTATTGCTTCAATTAATGTTCTACCATACTATTTAAAAATACGGAGTGTTACAATTTCTAATAAAATAAAAATGATGTCGCCACTTGATTTACATACTATAAATAATTATAATGTCTCACCGAGTGATCTAAATGTTTCGCCTCCAAAGATATTCACTTTGTTCATTCTTTGTTGATTTCTTATAAATTTATTTAACACTTCAATTTCTAATGGCAAACTTTTGTGTCACTTATTATGTATATACATCTAGATCTCACAAAATCTAGAGTTTGCATGTAAGTAGGATGCTGAGAGATCTCTATCTTTTAGTTGTAGGATCAAAATAAAAAATTTATTACTCTTTCAAATTAAATTAGAATTATTTGCATTCATTATATTTATCCATAAAAATTAACTACTAAATAGATAATCTTTCTTTCAAATTGAAGTATGATACCTATATCCCTTATATTTATCCATATAAATTATCTAAATAAATAATCTTGCTTTCAAATTGAATCAGGAGATCGATATCTATTATATTTATCCATTTAAATAATCTAGAAAATGGATACTCTCGGACTCCCACTAGTTAGAATAATGTCCATCACCACGTAGTAATTAAACCCTCAAAAGTAGAGAAATATAAATGAGGCCATTTCCTACAATTTTTATCAAATATCCTTCCACCAGACTATATTCTGTTAAAAAATAGAATCCAAAATATCAATGACATTACATACGGATTATACTAAAAAAATAGAACCCTATTAAAACTTATATAGCGGAACAAAATTTATGTAATGCCCCAAAATTTCAGGAACATTATCACATACATATACATTAATAAGGACTATGCTAATGAGTCAAATTATAATTAACACATAAGTAGTACATTCAAAACATTAGATTATACTTGAAGAATAACACAAAAGTTATAAATACAATCATCAAACAAATGTCATCAAGTGTAATACAAAAGAGAAATGAACCAACACGTGCTAGATTATCCCAAATCTGTTTTTTTTCAACACATGTGCTAGGCTACACCAAATTTGAACATGCCACAAATTAGACCGGTGCCTAGTTCATAGTTTTGTGGGAATAGTAAGTATTGACTTAGATAGTACTAAGTTCGAAGTATAAGTTGCTATTCTAATGCATATCCCTTGAATAAATTAGGTAAATCGAATAACTTTTCATAGATCTCATCATATCGATAAGAGTCTTATATCTTGTTTCTCTAACACCATTTTGCTGAGGCATACCGGATGCAGACGACTTGAATGTAATTCCAGCTACTGATAAGTAATCCCAAAAGCCCCTCAAGAGGTACTTGCCACCGTGATATGATCGTAGTGTCTTAATATAATTGCATATATGGTTTTCCATTTCTACCCTATACTTTTTAAAAATTTCAAAGTATTCAAACTTAAAGTGTATCAAATAAATGTACACATAACTTCAGTAATTATCAATAAAAGTGATAAAATACTCAAAGCAATAGTTGTGGTCTTTATAGTGTACAAATATTTTTTTCATTATTGTGCATGATATCTGAATACTTCATAGTAACATTTGTTTTGTGCGATCATGGGTAAGTTAAATGAACTCAATTTAACGTGAATTTTGACATACAAGGCAAGTTTTTAATCCTAGAGTTTTTAATGTTAACTTTCTAAGTTAATATTAATATGGGAAGTGAAAACGAATATAGTGTGTTTGAACATAAAAGACTATCGAATAAGGATTAATTCTAATAAGAAATAACCTTAATTGCTGCCTATGAATCCATTTCTTGATGATTTGATGACGAACACACATGTATTATTTAATTTTGAAATTTCATTCAAAGATTTCCTTTTATTTATAAAAAGTGAGTTTTAAATAGGCTATTGGACCTTCTTAGAGGCAAGACAATAAATTGCGCTTTTAACATTAAATATACGTATCAATGTTTTGAGATTCTTGAGAATTTCTTATTGAGAAACTCTAGTGCTAAAAATAATTTTTTTTTTGAATTTTCAAAAGATGACTTACAAGTTATGAGTGGACCAAATTTATATGAGTGGACCAAATTTATATCGCACAACTTTCTACAATTTGTTGTGCGGGATCCAAGCGTATGATTATCTGGTTTCGTGAGTACGTCATCTCAAATGTCTTAATCGAATTCTTTGAAGAGGAATGCCTTGAATTTTTTTCTTGAACCATTATGTAAAAACAAAATATTATTAATATTATTTTTGAAAATACTTTTTTAAGATGGGACAAAATGGCAGTGTCAACAACTTGTATCTTCCTTCATCTGTTGTTCATACATTTGTTTCGCATTTGTTTCTTTACATACAACATGATGAATGTAAAGACAGCAAAAGAAATCTAAAAGAACTAGATAGTCTCTACATGGAAAAAAAGCACTCACAGTCCTGGCATCAAGTTCCTCCCAATTATCATTGGTCATCTTCTCCAGCTTATTTTTCTTCTCAAGTAATGCCTTGGGGACTACTTGTTCGATCATCAAATCCTTCATAAGTTGTTGCCACAAGGAGAAGTTTTTTCCATTAAACTTTGTAATATCAAATCTGGTGTTTGTCATCTTTATCATAATCGAATGATTAAACAACTAACCTAGCCATGATATCAATTTTTGTGCAATGAACACAAAGATTTCATTTATAGATTAATAAAGAAACAATAACAAATGATCAAGAATACGAAAATATACATGGTTCGATAAGGTACTTGTTGGAAAACAAAATCTTAGGAATCGATAACGGTGCATATAGATTATACCGAAAAAAGAAAAAGAACCCGATTAAACCCTACATGGCAAAATAAAGATTATATATTTGAAACCTCTGTGATTTGATCTCATATCAGCACTCGAACATAAAATAGTCAAATGGATGCACATGAATAGGAAATCGACTCCATCTCAAGTCTTCTGCCGTATTCCCGTATGCTTGATCACAAACTGAGTGTAGCCTACAAATTCATGACATAAACCCTAGCTCAGTTGCCTTTTGCACTGATATCACGAGTGAAATCAGAAACCCTAGCTGTTAGAGAGGTTTAGATGTATATTAATAGATTACGACAGGGACCTGAAGAGTAAATCAAATTTGGGATCCTTGTGTAAGTAAAAAAGTCTAATTCAATCCGAATTAAATTCTTAATTTCATAAATTATAATTCACTCCGCAAAAAAATCATAATTGCGCTTCCGATCTTATTATCTTCCCATGTTAAGATTAAAGATACCTATTAATTAAATTAAATTACTAACAATTTTATTTATCCGACAACTTATAATTTTCTTAACACTTTTCGCTTAATTTATTTGATATGTTTGATACAAAATCTATTTGCTTAGTTTGATATAATTAAAACTTATAAGTTTTGTTAAAAGGGTATTATCAATTCCTATACGAGGACATGAATTTCGTTAATTATTAATATTCACCATACTCATAATATTGTTATCTAATTTACCGAGCTTATTGGTCTATAAAAGATCTCAGTCTTTTATAAATCAAAATAACAAACACTAAATATATGTGCATATTAATTATTTTTAGAATAAGGGTATAAACACTCATAATAATCATAAGATATTAATTAGTTTATACAGTCTTAATAAAAATAATTACTTAAAAACGGTCTTGTTCAATACACTCCAATGTACTAGTACAGTGAGTTGGAACCATATTATTTTCTGTAATCAAGATAAACCTATTAAAATACTCTACTACATTCCTACATATGGTGTATCTAATTCAACCAAAGACCGTGAACAAAAACTTATATTCTATAAGAATCGATAATCTGATCTTCTAAGTATAAACTAAACTCTATACACCAGATCACATACTATATAGAATAAAAGACAAATATGTTATCATGCCTCCAAATTCAGAAAATCTCTCTAACTAAGATACTATCATACATTCAACATTAGAGAAATGTATCATCATTTAATAACTTTACATTTCAAAAGACATTGGGCTTAAGGCCTTACAATCCTTTATGCAAATATTTATGACATATTCCTCAAACCTCCAAACAAGATTTAACATAACATGGATCAAAAATCTAAAATTTAAAACCACATCTCGCTCCGTGCCATCAATTTATGGAATCTCCTCCAATACTTGAAACGGGTGTTAAACAAACACTATGAGCCAAGGCTCAATAGTATACGAGTACGTAGGAATAAAAGTACGATATGTAAAAAGGAAAGTTTTAAAACCTATAATACATGATATGGGAAATTTGCTCAACCTAACTATAAAATCTCTAAAAATCCATTTTCTTGTGAATTATACACAATCGAAACAAGCGTTCACCCTATTACCGATCCTCAACAACTTCTACAACCAACACTTTCACAACCCTCACTTTCCTAACTCATTAGATCCCATGATACCACTCAAATCGAGATCTCATACGATCAAAATGCCACATAACTATTACAATCACTAAGGCTAATATACGCCACATAGGCTTAACACTCGGCAGGTATACACTCACCTACATCAATTCAAAATGCGTCACTCATCACGTTGAATCACATACACATAACCCATAGGTTCATATACAAAACCTCCTATACTCGATGAACTATTCAACCTCTAGTGGATCATAATCAATTCTCTACTTCAAAATTTTAATTAGACGTTATCCACAAATAACACATACATCATTCATATTATTTATCAACACAACCATTATCAAACAACAACATATATTTATATAATCTGGCACCACGAACATTGCACTCTTTTACGGTCTTTCACTGAAAGATAGATAACCTAATTCAATCATGCACTCTTTTATGGTCTTTCACTAAAAGAAAGAAACCTTAACCCAATTACACCCTCTTTTATAGGATTAATCGAAGGGTAGTGCACCTATCTTATGTAAGTTTTTAGTCATTGGCTGCAGAGCAATGTACGCTTAAATTAATTACATAACCATCTCAATATATATGTACAACATATCATCAATAATATCGATTCCTTAACCATTATTCTGGTTTTCTCTTAAACATCTCATATATATACTACGTGATCAACAATTCGATTATCATAATAATCAACAATAACGTTGGTCCCTTCACCTTTATTCCGGTCTTCACCTTAAAATATCTCATTATTTGGCAATTCAACCAAATCACAACACACAATTGAAGATTTTCACAATCTTTATATCCAATATGATTTTATACAGAGAATTCCAATTGAACCATATTTTTTCCAAATATATGAAACGACAATAGTTTTCTGTGATTAGGATCACCACTACCCCTCAAGCCGAATTTAACATCAAGGAGAACCTCTAATAAGCTCTAAACTTGGATCTTCCCATTCATATTGAAAACAAATAAAATTTCAAACAAAATCTCGAATTACTTAGGTTTCCACCGAAACCTACCTTCCACATCCAACCAAGCTCCAAATGAGCCCCAAACCTTTAACCCATTATTTATAATTTAAACAAAAGTCGCTCTAGACTATGGTCATCTCACATTCAACCTACCAAGGCACGTGATGCACCAACAGGTATTCACGACGCTCAATCAAATTCAAAAGATAAACCTCTTTTGAAAACCCAATTTGCATTCTTTGTTTCACGAAATCATCTTCTCCAAGTTAATATGAGAAAAGAGAGTTAAACCAAACAAAGGAAGACTCCCAGGCTTCCGTTTTATCACAAAGGGGCCCCGGAACGAGCCCATATGAAAATAGACTTTAATTAAAAAAAACAAAATTTGAAACCAAACACATGCGAGTCTGCTCGAGCGGACTAGCAACTGCTAGAGTTGCCAACTAGCTGAGAGCAGCCCAAAATTCAAAATAATAGATTGCTCGAGCGGACCCCACACTGTTCGAGTGTTTCTCTACCCGAGAGCAAATAAAAAAATCCTACTTTAACTCTTAAAACCCACAACTCACTTCCTTTCTTTCCCAAGGGACAATCTTAGGGTATAAGCATAGTAAGAAACTAGTTTTCATCCACCAAAATACAAACAATTAACCTCTTAACATCTCTCACGAGAATAAAAACGAGTGAATGATTCATCAAACATCTTAAATTCCCAACTTATATGCCCAAACCCATTATTCTTTAAGTCTTCCCTCAATAAAACTTGAATTTTCAGTACACATGGTAATCTCAACACATATCAACACAAGACACTCAAGTTACCTAATTAAGCCTTCAATTTCACATTTTAACTTAATCACACCTCAAAGCCAACTCTCACATTTCTCTCTCGTAATTAAGATTTTCAGAATCAACACAAAATTTAACATTTTCACAAACCATCGATTAACTCCTTCCAAATACCAACCCTCAAGATCCCAAGAGTTAGAGTTTTAAGAAAAAGAGGGTTTTCATGTTGTTTTTCATGAATAAACAAAATTAATCACATATCTAAGAGATTTATTCAAGATTAATTGAAATCTTTCCTTTTAGGTTAAAAATTCAAAACTTTAACCACCTTCGGAGGGACCTGAACTCGCCAAATCAAAATTCCACTTAGTTAGAAACGTTGCCCTCATCGAGTAGATTGATTTCCATCAGTATAGTGTCGCCAGAATGTAAGTTGAAGATCAAGAACATTTGGTGGAAAGCTTGGAAGCTTCAAGCCTCCAACAATGCAGCATGTGAGGAAGGAGAGAGAGAGAGAGAGAGAGTGAGAGAGAGAGAAGACATGAGATTGGGAGGGAAAAAATAGTTCTTGGGTTTTTCACCAAGCTTCTACAAGAAGCCTGCAAGTGGAACCCACCTCCACCCAATGTACAAAAATCCAAATTTAAACCACGGTGTATTTTTAACTCACATACATGTATCAATAACATTAAAATTCGTATTTTAAAATTCATATTAACTCAAAATTAATTTTTTCAAAATTATCAAATTTCAAATGATTCCCAATTTAAAAAATTTTGCGAGTCTCTACGCACATCGGCGAATTCACCCAAAATTCAAACGAGAGTTATTAAACCACTTACCACTACCCATATGATAATCTATATATGTTTAGCAATTTATAATTAACCAAAGTCAATTAATACACATTATATTATTTATTTTAATTAAAGGAATTTGGTCTTACAACTCTTTTCCCCTAAAATGAATTTCGTCCTATAAATTCAACATGTATTCTCGAATCAACATTCTTTTCTATTTATCACCAACGATTTCAAAATCAAAACACAACCGTGTCTTTCAACGATAGAGATGCTACCACACCTCCGCACTCAAGAACATCACACACCCATGTAAACTCGTCCTCACTAAATAAACATTCATACACATTGCCTACATAGAAAGGTCTCATCAACCTTAAGGTTATCTGAACATCATTGAACCAAGGCTTCATCCACACCACCAAATTACCGGGACATACCCTACATCGAATGTGCTTAATCCAAAATGATCAATAGCCTAGCATAAAGCCAAACTACAACTGAAATCGGTGTCAAACGCACTCTTCTCTTGCTCACATCAACAAAGCTTTCACCTGATATATCACACAACTAGCTCATCTTTGTCTTGAAACACACACCTGGGATTACTTCTGCAAGGCAAAACACACAATGTCCAATCTTGACACTATTCACAGGAAATCACAGGTGTCCCACCTTACGCACAATCAAAACCACGTTTGAGTCGTCACAATCAACCTATAATTACAAAACCCCAAACCACATCATCACCAAACGTATGTATATTGCACCCATACTGAAGCCAAAGGAATGTTCTTTCCCGGGCAAAAACAATAAACTTCTAGTTGCAGAGAAAGGAACTCGCCGCAAATCATACAACCCAAGGTTAAGCCTAAACACCATATAACGAGACTCGCATATTACCCTCTTGCTATGTTCAACACTCGCACTCAATCACTAAATCCTTTAACATTCTCATGCCAACCACACAACCAAAGTTATGATTCATCTCACATAGACTAACAGAGTAACAATCTATCTCAAACTCCTCAAAGGTAGGCTTTAGGCACCTTAACAAAAGAACACCTTATCCATGCAACAAGATTTTTGCGCTTCAATCTAGGTAAACAGGTTTATTCTAAGGTCACGTCAACAGAGGGTCTTCAACCCAATCTCCACGAAAACTGAATGACTCTTAACACCAACAATGTACAAACTAGAATTCAGGAAGAATTATTCGACATTTAAAAAAGTGAATGACACCTCCACGAGTACTTTACACAAAACTTTACATCTATTCGTGCTAAATCACACAATTGAACGACCTTTCATCTATCGCCATTAACATAAGTCCTGTGTTTCGACGCTAATTTCTTGCACCTCTCAAGTACTTATACCAATAGGGTAAAGCAAACAAACTCTCACCAAGAAATTACCAAGATAAGTCGTGAACTCTCATGACCAAGGTGGTATCGATCCATAAGGCAAACAAAATTGCCAAATTAAGAATCAATCAAAAGATCTCGACGTTCCCACCAAAAAAGGTGAAACCACATATACCAAACTAACTCCCTCTAGAGGAATCAAGAGGTCAAATACCAACTTTCACTTAACACGATCACATCCTAGGGCCATCGTTAAACTCTTAGTTCACCAAACACTACACTTTCATATTCTGGATATCACAACACTTTGTTGTTCCAAATATCCCTGAACACATCAAGACAAATGCACCATTCGCCACACTTAACCCTCAAATTCATGCCCCATTCATATATATCGAATACCTTGCGGTCACAAGGACAACGATTAGAACAACATCTCACTTACTCCCATAAAGTCCTAAAAGAACCTACAACCATCACGCACCTGAACCACAACCCTGATTAATACACACTTTGCAAAACTAAAGCTCCCTTGGTAACCACCAAGCACATCCCTGATTCCCACGAAAGCTAAATCTCCCTGGGTAACTTACTCTCAAAGCAACAAGGCGTTACGACAACCGCTAAAAACACCTTTCAGGGTAAGAGATGCCCCCAAAATCAATTAGGCACACATGTTTAAAACGTTTCGATTGATGATTACTACGTTCCCTTATACTATGTTCTCATCTATACCCCATTCTCGAGTACACGGTTCAAGATATTGCCAGTAAACAAGTTTTACCAAGCACAACAACAATGAAATCTCCTTTAATACCAGAAACGGGTGTTAAAAAAATACTGTAAAATAAGGCTCAATAGGATACGACTACACAGGAATAAAAGTATGATACGTAAAAAGAAAAATTTTAAAACTAATAATACATGATATGAGAAATTTGATCAACCAAACTATAAAAGCTCCAAAGAATCCATTTTTTCGTGATTTATACACAATCAAATCAAGCGTTCACCCTATTATCGATCCTTAACAAGTTCTACAACCTGCACTTTCACAACTCTTACTTTCCTGAATCATTAGATCCTATGATACCACTCAAATCGAGATGTCATGCGATCAAAATGCCACATGACTATTACGATCACTAAGGCTAATATATGCCACAAAGGCTAAACACTCTGCAGGTACGCACTCACCTACATCGATCCAAAATGCATCACTCACCATGCTGTATCACATACACATAACCCATAGGCTCATATGCAAAACCTCATATACTCGATCAACTATTCAACCTCTAGTGGATTATAATCAATTATGTACTTCAACAATTTAATTAGACATTATCTGCAGAATAACCCATACATCATTTCAATGATTTATCAACACAACAATTAGCAAACAACAATTTCTAGTTATATAATCCGACACCACAAATATTGCACTCTTTTTATGGTCTTTCACCGAATGATAGACAACCTAACCCAATTACGTCCTCTTTTACGGGATTAACCGAAGGGTAGTGCACCCATCCTGCATAAGTTTCTAGTCTTTTACCCCGAAATAATGTAAGACCAAATTTATTCCATAACTATCTCAATATATATGTATAACATATCATCAATAATATCGGTCTTTCAACCATTACTATGGTTTTCACCTAAACAACTCATGTATACACTACATGATCAACAATTCGATTATCATAATAATCAACAATAACGTTGGTCTCTCGACCCTTATTCCGGTCTTCATCTTAAAATAGCTCGTGTATTCACTACATGATAATTTATCCAAATCACAACATGCAATTGAAGATTTTTACAATCTTTATATCCAATATGATTTTGTATCGAGAATTCCAATTGAACCATATTTTTTCCAAATAAATGAATGGACACTAATTTTCATGGATTAGAATCACCACAAACCCTCAAGTCAAATTCAATATGAAGGAGAACCTCTAATAAGCTCTAAACATGGATATACTCTTTCATATTGAAAACAAATAAAATTTCAAACAAAATCCTGAAGTACTTAGGTTTCCATCGAAACCTACATTTCTCATCCAACTAAACTCCAAATGAGCCTCAAACCTTTAATCCATTATTTATAATTTAAAACTCAAGTCGCTCTAAACTATGGTCATCTCCAATTTAACCTACCAAGGTACGTGATCTACCCACGGGTACTCACGACAGTCAATCAAATTCGAAAGATAAACCTTTTGAAAACCTGCTTTGCATTCTTTGTTTCACGAAATCATTTTCTCCAAGTTAATATGAGAAAAGAGAGTTAAACCAAATAAAGAAAGACTTTAAGGCTTCCATTTTATCACAAAGGAGTCCTGGAACGAGCTCGTATGAAAATAGACTTTAATTAAAGAAAACAAGATTTAGAACTCAACATAGGCGAGTCCGCTCCAGCGGACTTGCCATTGCTCGAGCCGTCAACTGGCCGAGAGTAGCCCAAAATTTAGAATAATAGACCGTTCAAGCGGATCCCACACCACTCGAGCGATCCTCTACCTGAGAGCAATCCTCTACTGAGAGCATACCAGAAAATCCTACTTTAAATCCAAAAATCCACAACTCAGTTCTTTTCTTTCCAAGGGACAATCTTAAGGTATAAGCATAGTTAAAAACTAGTTTTCGTCCACCCAAATACAACCAATTAACCTCTCAACATCTCTCACGAGAATCAAAATGAGTGAATCTTTCATCAAACATCTTAAATTCTAAACTTATATACCCAAATCCATTATTCTTTAAGCCTTCCCTTAATAAAACTTTGATTTTCAATACACATGGTAATCTCAATACATATCAACACAAGACACTCGAGTTAACTCAATTAAGCCTTCAATTTCATGTTTTTAACTTAATTGCACCTTAAACCCAACATTCACCTTTCTCTCTCATAATTAGAGTTTTCAAAATCAACACAAGATTCAACACTAATCACCACCCAAATCCATGTAACTCATCCATTTTCACAAACCATCAATTAAGTTCTTTCAAATAGCAACCCTCAAGATCCTAAGAGATAGGGTTTCAAGAAAAAGAAAGGTTTCATGTTGTTTTTCATGAATAAATGAAATTAATAACATATTTAAGAGATTTTTTCAAGTTTAGTCGAAATCCTATCTTTTGGGTTAAAAATCCAAAACTTTAACCACTCATGGGAGGATCTGAACTCGCCTAATCAAAATTCCACTCGATTAGGAACATTGCCCTCGTCGAATAAATCGATTTCCGTCTTTATAGCGTTGCCAGAATGTGAGGCGAAGATCAAAAAAATTGGGTGGGAAGCTTGGAAGCTTCAAGCCTCCAACAATGGAGCGTGTGAGGAGAGAGAGAGAGAGAGAGAGCTTGGAGGGTAAAAGGGGGTCTTGGATTTTCACCAAACTTTTCCAAAAAGCCTCTAAGTGGGATCCACCTCCACCCAATGTATAAAAATTCAAATTTAAACCACGATATATTTTTAACTCACAAACATGCATTAATAATATTAAAATTATATTTTTAAATTCATATTAACTCAAAATTAATTTCTCAAAAATTATCTCCGATTTAAAAAAATTTACAGGTCTCAACGCACATCGACAGATTTACTCAAAATTCAAACGATAGTTACCAGGCTTATTTGCCAGTACACATATGATATTCTACATATGTTTAGCAATTTATAATTAATCAAAGTCAATTAATACACATTATATTATTTAATATAATTAAAAAGAACTAGGTCTTACACATGCATAACATTAAATAAATAATACAATGCAAATATTACTATTTTTTTTTAATTAAAATAAAAATAACAAATTTTATTTAATGAATAAAACAAATACTAAATCTACTATACAGAAATATGACTTTTAGTATATATATCTAATAGTACTTACATCCACGGACGATAACAAAATCAAGTCCATTATAAACAATAAGAATTAAAAGTTCTCCCTCACTCTCTAGCCATTTTTTGAGGCTCTCTTAATTTTGTTTTTAGTGTTAACTAACATAATGGGTCTTATTCACAAGATCAAGAAATCTTAAACAATACCAAAATTCGGGACTTTTAGGATGATGCCTTTTCAAACTCTATAAAACTCCGCGTTAGAATTTGGGTTGTTTTTAGATCCAAATCAGGTGCCTATGGATAGTTTGACCTGGTAGTTATAATCAAGGATTACACCCATTAAAAAGTATTTTTTCATTGGGTGGTGACTTTTTTTCATTGGGTGGTGACTCGTGAATGGTGACTAATGGGTGTACATAAATATGCCCCATGAATTAGTTAAAAGAGCATATATAAAAAATTAGAACATACACACCCACACACTCTCTCTCTCTCTCAACTTTTATACACTAAGTATGTGAAGGTTTTTGTGCTGTGAATTAAAGGTTATGTTTGATCATTGTAATATACCGAAACTGTGAGTGTTAAAGTGTATGTAATTCATTTTTTGATCCTTTAAAAAGAAAACAAAATCAGGTCTATTTTTTTGTATTATCTTAGTATATTTATACAAAAAAAAAATTATGCATTTATCGAATTTTATTTGTTACGCATTAAAACACGAAAAGATAGTTTGGCAAACCGGAATCTTTTAGATCATGTACACGGAAAGATGCTTTGAAATATTTTGGATCATGTGATTTTTGAAATTAATAAATTTATTTTAATTAAACGAATTTTTATAACCCTCAAAAATATTTTAATAATCTAAGAGGGAGAGAAAATTTATTCACAGATAAATTTCGCGGTCTCAATCACCAGTTCGTAGGTGATGCCATTAATTCTGCGTGTTAGCAGTAAGGCCTTTCTCCCCACCAGACAGAATTAATTGCAATATCGCCGTTACGAATCTCTTTCATAGATAATTCTGGATAATTAATTGTTAGTTTGGATTACTTCTCCATCAGAAAGGTTTATTGCGAAGCAATTGATTTAGAATTAGGTGGTAGTTAACACTTAACTGTAAATAATAGTATACTCTCCATCTGAGTCACTGCTATTATTTACTTGATCGAAACTGTATCAGCTATTTAATTTTACTTATCATGGTCTGTTGCCTACTTATTAAAATTAATAAAAATTGACATGTCTGAACAAATGATGGATGGTAGACGTCCTCCCTTCGAGGATGCCATTCACATGGTATCAGGCTGCTGGCGATTTTTTTTAAATAGTAAAGAGAACTAATTTTAAAATAAATTTAAAATTTTGCTCGTCATAATTAACGGTTATTTTAGTTATGTGATTCTCAGGATTAAAAATGGCGTTCAATCCACCTGTTAATATACTTAAAAAGAACAAACAACGAGATCGAATTTTGATGACTGAAAAAATAATTTGAATATAGTTTTAACTATCAAGGGTAATCCTTTAATGCTAGGAAATGTGTTTGTTTTTGAAATTTTTTTTCCTTTGGGCTGAAATGAAAGAAGAAAAAAAGGAACAAAAATAGGGTGGCACAATTTTGAAGGTAGTGGACCACAAACTTGTGTGAAAAAGTCAAAAGACAGATGTTTTCACTGCAACCAGGCATGACATTGAAAAAAATAATATCTAGTTTATCACAGCAAGCTGAACAGTCAGGATAATTTCTGTTCACTTGTTGTAAAAACACGTTTAGTAGTGTTATCTACTGGTACTTGGTGTATAGATATGGAGCCACCAATTATGTCTGTAATTCATTGCAGGGGTTTTAGAAAACTCGACAACTCAGTGATGAAACGATTTACCTACATATGGAGAATAATACAAAGGTGACAACATTTGCAGTGGAAGATATCATTTTTAGTTTTAGTAGAGATTGAATTTTAATATTGAAGTATTGTCTTTATGTACCTTTCATTAGAAGGAGCTTAATTTTTGTTTCTAGATTGGTTAAAGACGAATATTTAGTTTATTTTAATAACTCTGTGGTTATTTAGGATAATGAACGGGTTATCTGTTCTGGTACATTGGTATCTTTATGTTATTACTCAAATCTCTCATACACTGCAACTGATTGAGTTGAATAACACGTTTAATTTACCATATAAGAGAAACGATCCTTCTTTAATGAACCAAACATTTCTTTGACACTTATGCTTGGGTCATATTAATCTAAAAATGATAAATATACTGGTAAAAGATGGACCTTTGAGTTCATTGAAAGTGAAGGCAGTTCCAGTCTGTGAGTCTTGCTAAGAGAGTTAGATAACCAAGAAGTCCTTTTCTGCCAAAGGCTATAGAGCTAAAGAACAGTAAGAATTGGTTCTCTTTGATGTGTGTGGTCCTATGACTATCTAGAATAGAGGTGGCTTTAAGTACTTCATTACTTACATTGATGACTCCTCAAGGTATGAATACATTTATCTGATGCACCGTAAATCTGAATACTTTGAGAAATTCAAAGAATTCAAGGCGGAAGTAGAGAAGTGTCTCGGTAAAAGTATCAAATTACCATGATCTAACCGTGGTGGAGAGTATCTTTTTGGAGAGTTTAGGGACTACTTGTCGTTAGAAGAGATTATATCCTAATTGACTGCACCGGGCACTTCGCAGCAAAATGGTGAGTAAAAAAAAAGAATAGGACTCTTATAGAAATGGTAAGATCAATGATGTGTTATTTAAAATTACCCAATTTATTTTGGGGACTCACATTAGAGACAACGGCTTATATTCTGAACTTGGTTCCTTCTAAGTCAGTACCTTCTAAGTCAGTACCTTCTACTCCTACAAAATTGTGGACATAGCATAAGCCTAATCTGAGACATATTCAGATTTGGAAGTGTCCGGCACATGTGCTGAAAGAAAATGTGAATAAGTTGGAACTGAAAATAGAAATCTGTTTCTTTGTCGGGTATTCCAAGAGAATGAAGGATGATTTATTTTATAATTTTAAAGATCAGAAGGTCATTGTTAGCACTAATGCTCAATTTTTAGAAGAGAATTATATTATGAACCATAGGCCTAAAATTAAAATTATTCTAAAAAAATAAGAGAAAATACCAGTAAAACGAAAGATGAATCACAAGTCACTAATATTCCATTGCCTCTTCGTAGTAGGAGGATTATCGGGACATATGCAGATCCCGATCATGGTGCTACCATTAACATGCCTGACGACCATGTGGGTAATGATGCACGTGTTTCAGATTCTGCACAGCGTTTACTGCTAGTAAACAGACGCAGGTAGTTTCTCGTCATAGTGGGAGGATTGTTCATCAACTCGATCGGTATATATTTTTGGAAGAGTCTGTTAAGAAGTTCCCAACAGAACTGGTTACTAAACCCTGTAACTACAATAAAACACTCTAGGATAAAGATACAGATCTTTTGGTAAAAGCCTATGAATTCTAAGATGGAATCTATATATTCTAATCAAGTTTGAAAGCTTGTAGAACCACCTGAAGGGATAAAACCTATTGAATATTAGTGGATCTGCAAGAGGAAGAGATGAGTAGACGAAAAGATTAAAACCTTCAAAAGGCTATGAATTCAAATATGAAATCTATGTATTCTAATCAGGTATAGAAACTTATAGAACCGTCTGAAGGGATAAAATTCACCGGGTGTATGAAGATCTACAAGAGGAAGAGAGGAGAAGACGAAAAGATTGAAACCTTCAATGCAAGGCTTATTATAAAAGGGTTCACTCAAAAAGAAATGATCGATTATGAGAAAAATTTTCCATCGATAGCCATGCTTAAATCTATACAGATTCTCTTATCCATTGTAGCTGGTTTCAATTACAAACTTTGACAAATGGATGTCAAGACAGTTTTTCTTAATGAAAGTCTTAACGAGTGTATCTACATGGTACAACTAGACGATTTTATAGCAAAGACTAGGAGCACATGTTGTACAAACTTAAAAGATTCATTTATGGAGTTAAGTAGGCATTGAGATCTTGGAATACTCAGTTTGATCAAGCCATTAAGTCTTATGATTTTGATCGGAGTCCAGATGAGTTCTGTGTATACAAGAAGCGTGACGGAAGCGCGGTAGTCTTTCTATTACTTTATGTAGATGACATCTTGCTCATCGAAAATAATGTTGGGGTGTTATCTTCTGTAAAAGTATGGTTATCTAGGCAGTTTGATATAAAAAACTTGGAAGAAGCCAGTCACATCTTTGGGATTAAGCTTTTGCGAGATTGAAAATAGAGGATGTTGGGCTTATCACAAGCAAAATATATCGACAATATCCTTACTCGTTTTAACATGTAGAATTTCAAGAAAAGGTTTCTTCTTTTCAGGGATGGAATCACTCTATCAAAGGATTAGTGTCCTAAGATACTTGATGAAATAGAGAAGATGAAAGTGGTTCTTTATGCTTCGACAATAGAAAGCCTAATGTATATTATACTTTATACTAGACCCAACATCTGCTTTGCCGTTGGCATGGTTAGCAGATATTAGTGTAAACCAAGACAGGAGCATTGGACTGCAGTAAAGAATATAATCAAATACCTAAAAAGAATTAAGGATTATATGTTGGTTTATCAGGTAAATAGTCTAGTACTTTTGGGGTACACAAACTTGGACTTTGAGTTAGACAAAGATTCTCGTAAATCTATATTCGGTTATGTATTTACCTTGGGTGGTAGAGCTATAAGTTAGAGAAATATCAAGCAGTCTGGCATTACTGATGCCACCATGCAGGCTGAGTACTTGGTAGTTTTTGAAGCAGCCAAGAATGCCAATTGGCACAAGAACTTTCTATTGGATCTAGATGGTGCTTTCAGTTCAGTCGACTATTACATTTTATTGTGACAATAGTAGAGCGATTGCAGACTCGAAGGAATCAATAGTCCACAAGAAAGAAAAACACATTGAATGTAAGTATCACATGATACGAGAAATTATACAGAGAGATAATGTTGCTATGATCAAGATTGCATTATGGGACAACCTTATAGATCTTTTTACAAAGAGCCTAACGGTTAAGACTTTCGATAGTTATGTAGAGGGCACGGGAATCAGATGTATGACGGTATGATTTTGAGTATAAGTGGGAGAATATTAGGGTTGTATACTAAAAATCATGAATTTTGTTAGTTTTAGTATTTAATTTTATTTTTAATAAATTTTTATTTTATTTTATGAGAATCTTAATGAACAATGTATTTAATATTATTTTTTTAAATATTATGCATGATTGTCCTTTATTCTGTACAGTATTTAATCTGATGTATAAAGTATAACTTGCACACAGAAGACTGTGACTTTGAGATTTCGGGGTCATTTTGAAAAATATTCAAAAATAATGAATTCAAAGAATGTTTAAAAAAATCTTTTAACACCTTGAAAATTAAATTTTGAAAACTCATTTTTATTGAAAATAGAGTCGCCACTTAGTTTTTGAGAAAAACTAAGAAAAATAAAATTAGCTACTGATCTTTAAAAC
>JAOTRH010026708.1:0-21515 GCA_034768845.1 Heliamphora exappendiculata | reverse complement strand
ACCCTCACATTCACCTGCTATGACTTGGGTCATAGGAGGTCCTCTAGTGTTTTTCCATAACGGTGAACTATACTTAAGTTTCGTTTGTTTCGACCTAAAATATTTATCGTAAAAAATATTTTACATATAAAATAATTTTATAAAAAAAAAAATCTTACTATTATTTTTTGGTATTTAGTTAACATTTGAAAAATATTTTCAATAGAAGAAATTTAGTGAAAAAATTGGGTGAAAGTGTGCAAATGCACAATTCTAAAATTAACTTACGAATTAATTTTTTATAAGTTAAATTTAATTCAATGAGATAAAATGTTTTATTAAAAAAATATTTTTTATAAGTATTATTAACAAAATAATAAAAAATAAGTAAAATATTTTATTTAAAAATATTTTACGACAAAATAAACGGAATCGTAGTGTAGAAAAAAAAAGTTTGACTTTGTCGTGCAATAGGCCTCTGTATACATAATATATATGTATATAATATATATTTATATTACTAGCAATTAATATGTGCTATGCACTGAACAAAAATAAAAATATTATATATATTATTTTAGAGTTAAACAACCTTCATCGTTTTATTTTATATAATAATATAGATGAGAAGTTAGATGAGAAGTTGATACATCATCATGAGAAAGTGGAAAAGTTATGAGCACATGTGAAAGTGGGAAATTCCATAGTGCTGTATGTATAATATATATATATATATATATATATATACTGATTTTTTACTTCCCATGATAATATTTAATTTTATTATTGAAAAAACTCTTATTCTTTCTCAATAATCTGGGTACGATAAGGAGGTGATCTGGGCACCCCTGTGGGATTTGTCCCAAGTTACCATTTTTTATATTAAATAATTGTGACCTCAAAATTTCTCACGCCAAGCTGTGATATTTATTAAAATTTACAGATACATTCATTTAATTAAATTCTTAAAAATTTTATTAATTTTCTTTTGTAAAACAAACTTTGATTTAACTAACTGATTCAAACCTTCACATTTAATATTCTTAGCAATATGTGAGGTGACAAAAACTTCAAATTAAGTTACGACTTATTAAAATTTATGGATACATTTATTTAATTAAATTTTTTAAATTCTTTTTTTTTTAAAAAACAAACTTTGATTTAACTAAATGATTATAACCTTCAAATTTAATATTTTTAGCAATATGTGAGGTGAAAAAAATTTCACATTAAATTACTGACTTATTAAAATTTACAGACCATTCATTTATTTAAATGATAAAATTTTATTTTTCAACAGGATGTATACTTTGATTAAATAAGAAAGAAAAGATTGTCACTTTTCTTTTATTTTATTTGATTGTTTTACATAATAGATAAAACAAAATGTCTCTTGTAATTTTACAAAACTAACCCTATTTTTAAGTACTAGTACTTGATGCATTTATTTTTTAGAGAACTAATATTGATATTACAAAATAAGAGTATTTAAGTAGCTTATTTGCTCTCTAAATATCTTCATTTTTAAAAAAATACAAAAATGTAGAATTAAAAGATAATAAAAAAATTTCTTTTCTTTTGGAATGAACATTTGATTATTTTTCTTCAAATCATCCAATTCAAACCGGCCGTTAATGATGCTATGGGCTGGCATGATTATGAGATTTATTTTTGTTAGAAAATTGGTTAACTTAGGAAGAAAAGATTTAATCAATATTTAAGTGTCACTAGTTAATAGGAAACAAATTATTTGTGTAAAAGATATTGATGTTTATACAAAATTTAATATTCTTGTAAATTATATTAATACTGTATTTATTTATTTATTAATACTCTTTAAACAATGTTTTCATTTTAATTGTAAATATCTTGTAATTAAGGACTTGGTTCTTATATTTTCTATAAAAAAAAAGTATGCATGTATTTCTATTTTTTTTTAAAAACATTATTTTGAATAATTCGGGAGGGATAGAAAAAAAGGGTGGGAAAAGCAAATACTATTTCCACCTCTACTACTAGAAAAAAAATCTTTCGCATCGATTCTCTATCGTTGCTAATAGTGAATTTTCCATAACAAATACTATTTACGTCCGCATTGCAAATGCAAATGAGGTGTAAGCAATTGTTAAAGTCACAAAAGGACTTTAGCAACGGCAAAAATTCGTTGCAAATGTTAGCAACGACAAATTATTCCTCTAGCAACAATACATTTGCCGATTGTCGACGCAAATGAGGTGTAAGCAACTATTAGGGTCACAAAAGGGATTTAGCGATGGTGAAAAGTCGTTGCAAATGTTAGCGACGACAAATTATTCCTCTAGTAACAGTACATTTGCCAATTGTATATAATGTATATAAATTTGACATTATATACATTTACACTTATAGTATAACCTTAGCTTCCACTGCATTCCCTTTCCCTTCCCTTCTCCAAACCCTAGTCAATGTACCTGAACCATCGCCGCCGTTGCATCACCGTTGCCGCTTTTCCTTTTCATCCTCCTCAACGCCGCTGCTAACCTCGACCTCCACTTCCTCGCCGGTGTGTAGAACTAAAGCCACAACAGAGATAACGGAGATTGCAGAATGATCGAAAGCCACAGAGTGCAGAATCTCGATCTCCTCTTGATCTCGATCTTCATCCTCGTCGTCTTCATCATTTGTCACCGTTTTTATCCTTCAACGCAGTCATCCTCGACGTCGTTGTCATCAACTTCGACGTCGTCATCGTTCTCCCTAGCCGTTGCGGGGTCATCATTCATTTTTGTTGTCGTTAGTATCTCCTGCCGTCGTCATGTAGGGAATCGGTCCCTTTTTATTTTGATAATCAATTAAAAACATGTTATGAGCCTTTCGGTGAAAAAATGAAAAAATGTTTAATTGTGTGAAAAAATTAAAATTTAACTATGATAATAATTGATGATGATAATTGTATACTTGGTAATGCGTGAAGATAATTATTGTGAATTATTTTGATGAGTTTTGAGGTGTTTGGATCAAAATTCGAAACCTATATATATCTTTATTTCTTTGGATTGACTACAGCGATGCACCACTCGAGCGGACTGTCGGTAGAGGAATTTTTAAGTTGCGGGTTGAGCTTTGTTTTCTTCATTTCCTTTACCCCTCTCTCTCTCTCTCTCTCTCTCTAAACTCGAAGTAAAACCGTAGAAAACCCTTTAAAGTTCCCTTGAGCTCCTCCTACCCTCCATTGGTGGATCTCTCTTGCACTCCTCTTAAACTTACACCGTTGGGAGATTAATCTAAGCATTGGAAGTTTCCTTTCCACCGAACGATTAGTGGTTTGCATCTTTGGTGCTTGCTAGGGCTCTTATTCTTGTGAATTTGTCATATAAGAGGTAGGATATAAGACTAATGTTGATCATTTGATGTATATGAGTTGTATATTTATTGTATTCACAATGAAACATGAAAAATTATGTGTTTTTGAAACCCTAGGGTGGGTTTGATGTTGGAGCATGATGATCTTGAGTTTGAGCATGATTTATGTTAAATCTATCGTGTTATTGTTGTTGGAGATACATTAATTTGTGAAATGAGAAGTTAGGGCTTTGATCGTGCTAAACTTTTACAAATTTGAGGCTTTTTAGGCTGGTTAACTCAAATAATGAAATTGATTTTATTTTCGATAAATTGGAAGTTGTGTTAACCTATTCATGTATAAATCATATAAATTTTGATGAAATATGAAAATTATGAGATGTTTGGTTAGGGGTATTGAACTAATTTAATCCGAATGTGAGAAATATGTAAAAATTGGAGATTTGTCAATGTTTTTAATCTTAAGTGTGTTGGGTTCAATGAGTGGAACTGGGTTTGATAGTTAGACTTGTGTTGGTGCTTATGTGAATGATCTAATTAAAGTACCGTATGAATTAATTAGATAATCAGTGAAAGACAAAAAAATTGTGCATATTGGACAGGCCCTTCTATCGGATTAACCCCCGTAAAAAAGTTCTTTGAGCAGTCCACCCATCGATGTTTCCGACAGAAATAAAAAATGTGTGCTTTTCGTGTCGGGCTATAGAATGGGTATTTATCTATTGGGCCTCACGTGGTCTAGTTGGGATAATTACGCTTGGGTCTGTAGGCACCATTTGGGTTTCGTACTCAATTAAATCAAGAATTGAATTGGGTTTGCAAAACCTTGGTTAAACGGTTGGGAATGATTGAACGTATGGAAATTTTGAAATTGTTGCGATGGTGGATGTAATTGGAAACGCGAATACCTTGAATTGGTTAGAAGTGTTTTAATGAATTGAGGGCATAGAAGTGTTTAATGAATTAAGGAAATAGAAGTGTTTTAAATGATTTTTGGTGACCAAGAAAAACAATTATGTAAAAGGAGGTTTCTATAATCGGAGGTTAGTTTTTGAATAAAATTGTTGTACATTCACATAACCATCCTCGAATATCATGCACTTGTTTATTTTTTAGTATATTTTTTACGAGTCTCGGCTCATATTGTATAAATATTTTTAGGTGATAACGGAAAGCAAGTCACCGAGTAAGATGGACTATAGTTGTTAACCTTGTTGGGGTGTTTTGAAAGAATTATGTCTTTTGGAAGAATCCTTTTAGAATTGTATTGTTGTAATTATAATTTTTGCAACCATGAAGAATGTATTTGGGTTGGTGAAACCCATTTTGTAAGGCTCTAAGGCTATATATCTATGAATTGTATGTATGAGAGGATGTTGAATGTGTATTTCGGATTAAATCCTTAGTTTTTGTATGAAATACCATGATAGAAAATGTTAGATTTCAAGTTTTTAAGGCATTTGGAGTTGTTTCAATGCTTAAGGGATGTTTTTACTTCATATTTTGATCTATTCAAAACTATGTTTAATGTATAAGAAAACCTAGTGTCTTTCCAACACTTGAGAAAAAATTTCAGCATTTTAGCTTGGTGGCTCTCGGCCAGTCCACCGCTCGAGCGGAGGTGGATCTGCTTGAGCGGGCCCCGCTGGGTTGAATTCTTTGAAAATTTTGTTTAGAGATGGGGTTTTGTTTGGTTTTTTCTTTGGAGCATCTTTTTAACCTTAATTTAACTTATTTAGAGGATTATTTTACAAGTAAAGTACTTAAAAAATTCTGTTTGTAGACTGATTTACACTAATTGATTTAATTAAAAAAGTCAAACGCCAAAAAAAAATCAATAACTAAACAATCACACAATTGAAAATAAAGCAATCACAACCGCATATAAGACAACGATTTTTATGTAAAAAACCCCAAATCAGTAAAAATCACAGGACCACTCCAGGTTTAGAAAGATCAAACACTATAATAAGTCATTGGTTACAAAAGAATCTTACAGACCACCGTTGAATCCACAACTTACGAATGTAAGCCCACTTCTCTACATACAGTAACTCTGTGTTTGACTGCTGTTGGAATTCCCTACTGAATTTCATATGTTGACGGAATCCACCACTAGACTTAGAACCCTTGAGAATCCACTCAAGAGACTCCACAAACTCAACCGGATTGTTGATGATTTGATTGGCTTGATGATGTTCTTGAATGCGTGAAAGCTAAATGATCATTAAACAAGTTGACTGACTTGTGAGCTTGCTAGTCAAAAGAATAGGCACCTTGGTGGCCAGGGTTTGTGATATAAAGATGAGGCTTTTATTACAAAACCTTTGTAACACCCCGACCCTTCTCATGGCAATTATATTATCCGATTTGGACAAAGTCCTCGCGTTTTGTTCTTCATAAGAGGTCATCCATCCTTATATTACTCCAACATGAGCACGCTTAATTTAGTTCTACTAGGGTTTCTACCACCTGAAAAAAGAACTCGTTACTATGTAGGGGTCCAAAATTTTTTTCTTTATAGTCCAAGAACTCCTTCTCCCTTTCTGATGTGGGATATTAGATATCATGACCCTAGTAGCCCTTTTATAATAGTCTCCAAAAAAACCCTAGCTAACGCTGCACCTAAATATCACTTCTTTGCAAAGATGGAGTAAGTAGGGTGCAGAAATTGAGAGCAGCTCGTGGCTGTTCGATGGACCGCTCGATTGATCTATTGAGCGTTGTTACGTTGCAAAATATAAATATACCTCCAAAAAATCAAGTTTTAAATATCAAAGAATAAGATATAAATAATTTGAATAACAATTTGTCACGGATTTTCCAAGCTAAACACAAATAAGGCCATGGTCAAAAATCCTTACAATACTCTCTTTTACGCCCATCTTTTATGAGGAAATTGAATGGTTTAGTTCTAATTTAAACAAAGATTTGTTTCCATCTTATCTATATCATTGGGTTTTATTGTTACATTTTCAGAGCGTGACACATCAAACCCGACATTGTCGATACATGTATCAGTTATGTTTTAGCAACGGGATCACTATAAATACAAGGTAGAGTTCAACTGATACATGTATCTATTGTACTTGAGCTATAACATCACAAAAAATATATGGCAGAGTTATAAAGGTATCTTAACTAATACATGTATCAGTTACGTATAAAGTGCAGGATCATTGAAAATGCACTGTAGAGTTCGACTAATATATATATTAGTTGGCAAGGGATGATGACGGTAATGGCAAGTGAGGATGACGACAACATCGGGTTTGATGACAACGACGTCAAGAATGAAGATGGTGACAGCGGCAACATCTCGATGGCAATGACGGTGACAGTGGCGACGATGACCGCGATGCATGATGAATGTAGGGACTCGATCCTTTTTTATTTTGAAGTATAATTAAAACTTGTTGTGAGCCTTATGATGGGATATGAAAAAAGTGTTTAATTACAGGAAGAAGCTAAAACTTGATCACGTTTTGATTATTGATAATAATTATATGCTTGTTTATACATGAAAATAATTATCTTATGAATATTAAACGAATCTTGAGTCGTCGGAATGAAATTTGGAACTTCATGTACATTTTCATTCTTTGGTGTGTTGTTTAGAGAGGGACCACTCGAGCGGTCTCTAGACCGATCGAGTGGTTTGTGTCGAGGATAGACTTTAAATGGTAGGTTCGAGGAGTTTTGCTCCATTTCTTTCAAACCTCTATCTTTCTAGAGCTTGAGTATGACCTAGGGTTTGGTGGAGGAAGCCCCTTTGAGCTTCTTAAGCTCCATTAAAGGCTAATCATTGCTTCTCTTATAATAAAGTGATGTTAGAGAGGCCATTGTTCGTGTTCAGAGCCCCACCTTCGTCTACTCATTGGAGATCTACTTGTTTGGAGCTTGTTGGGTTCAATCATTGCGTTAGGACACCCACCAAGGTAAGATCTATGACTATCTACAAAGATTTGTTTGATATATGCTGTGTATTTCAAGTTTATACATGAAACTATGAAAAAATTATAATTTGAAATCCTTAAGTTATGATTTGGGGCTAAAGCATGTTAAATCTTGAGGGTTTGGATAATTTATAGTGTTTTGATTTAAACAATATCATGGCAAAACCTTTAACTTGTATTTTTAAAAGATAAGGTTTGATTATTGTCAAAATCATAAAAATTTGGGGGTATTGGAGTTATTGGACCCGAATAGAGAAATTGGTTGGATTTTTTAAAAATAATTAGGACTTAAATTATCTCATTGATAAATAAATTTCACGAACTTTGAGAACGGGTGAAAATTGTGTAGTATTGGATTGAGAAATTTGAATTAATGTTAAGAATTGGGAAATGTGGCTAGTGGCATGTTATATGAGAATTAATTGTATTATATTATGTTAATTCAAGTATAAGAATGATAAAGTTATGTAAATTGTTAGTAAATGAAACCTTAATGGTGTTGGGTTTGGCGAGAGAAGTCGGGTTGACGGTTGGACTTGTATTGGGTTAAATGTAAACGACTTAATTAAGGTACCGTGTGAATGAATTAGATAATTAAGTTTGGGCATGAGTTGCTTCTCGGTGAAAAACTGAAAATTTACGCAATGTAAGGTATGCTCTTCCTTTGGGTTAATCCCTGTAAAAGTGTGCTCTTGGACGGCTCACCATCAATATTTTCGAGAGAAATCGAAAATGTGCGCTCTCCATGCCAGGTTATAGAATGGATATTTACTCATTGGACCTCATGTGGCCCAGTGGTGATAAATACGCCAGGGTTTATAGGCACGGTCCGAGGTTGGTACTTAATTAAATCAACGAATAAACTTAGACTTGTAAAATCATATGATGAAACTGGTGAGACTTTGAAAAGTGTTCATAATGATTGTAATGTAGAAAGTAAAATGAAATGAAATGAAATGGAAATTCGTATTAACAAAGTTGGATTGGAGGTGATGGGACGAAGGAACTAATTATGTTTGTTGGTTTTGAGTAAGGAAAGAAAATCGGATATGTGAATGGGTTTTTGAAAGACAAATGGGTTAGCTTTCGGGTACAAAGTTGTTATACATTTCTGTAACTATCCTCGTATGTCATGTATATATTCATATTTAGTCTATTTTCTATGAGTCTTGACTCATGTTGTTTAACGACATTTTAGGTAATAACGGAAAGATGGCTTTGGATTGAGGGAGGTGTCAGGAGTCCTTTGTTTGATGGAGTAATTTGAGGAGAATTATGTATCTTGTATTAACCTTTTGAGAATTCATTGTCTTTGAATGTAATTCTTTTAAATACTTTGCCAAGATTATAATTGGGTTGGTGTGACCCTTATTGTAAGGCCTTAGGACCATGCATTCATATCTTGTATGCATGTAAGGACGTTATTATGGTTTCATGGGTTGTACGATGAATGAATGATGGTTTCGTACGGTTTGTGAAGTGTTTTGAGATGATTTTTCAAACTCTTTTACTCTCATATCTATTGAATGAATAGCATGAAAGACTACTTTTGCACGAGTTTTGATGAGAAATGTCGAATTTTTGAGAACCAAGTTGAGAAAAATTGTTTAGAGTTGGACCGCCCAATGGACCGCTCGAGCGGTTTTTTGAGCGTTTATGTGAACCTCTCGATTTTCTTTATTTTTGGCCAAAATACTGCAACTGCAGAGAGATCGCTCGAGTGGCCTTTTGACTGATTGAGTGGTTTAGCTTGTTGGGTGATTTTGTGCCGTTTTGTTTTGAGATCCATTTTCAAAAGGGGTGTTTACCTAAGGGTTTTATGACTTCTTTGAGTATCATTTTACTTCAAATCAATGTCTAGTTTTACTTAAACATTTCTCTTTTTGAGATTTTTTTTTGTAAATCTTCTGGATTTCTATGGTTACGGAATCGGGGCGTTACAGATTGGTATCAGAGTTTTAGGTTTGAAAACCTAGGAGCTGTGGGAGTGGTTGATCCATTGCGTGAGAGCTTGCATTTATGTGTGACATTCATGTATTGGTGTGTTAGCATGAAATATCTTGGCTATACTTGACATCTGTATGCTATGTGATATTTGGGTATGGAGGTTAGACTTTTAGGATGATGTGTGCCCTTGGGCGATCAATCGACTAGTTTTCCATTTGAGTTAGAAAGGCGTTTGGCTGACGTCCATTCTAATGAGAAATCTAAACGAGTTACCTGGATTGATATGTCACTTCTAAGGGTTTCTCTCGGTATGTGGATATACGGATATGTGTTGATGTGACGTGACTCGATGATGATTAATATATTTACCCGGCTTCGAATGTTAAGTCGAGCCTTACCTAGATGGGTTTTATGATACCCTTGATATGGAAGTGATGCCTATAGGGCTAGGGCGAGTTGTGGTCGGGGTCGTGGTATGAGTTATAGGAGTGCAACTCGATTTTGTCGATTGCTATGGATTTAAACTCGTGAGTCGAGTGTTGATCTCTTTTGTGCGTAATGGAATTTGCTTGTGTGATATGATAATTGCACGAACTGGTGTTGGCATTAGTTAGATTGCTTATTGTACCCCTGTGTTATCAGGGTTATGTTCCGGTGCTATTAAGACATGGATAATGGTTTGATCTTTTGTTGAGAATGTGTCGTTTAGTGTGGCATCACACGAAGGTAAGTTGTGTTACCAATAGCCTTGTGATTAGGTATGGTAGAGTGTTTGAAGCCCCTCAAAGGTGATCTGTTGTGATTAAGTTATGTGATGCGGTTTTGTGTGTGTTGAGAATTATGTACGTCATGAGCTATGCTATGTCTTGAGCCGTGTACTCAAGAATGAGGTATGGACGAGAACATAGTGGATGGGAGCGTAATAATCTTTGGCTTAAGGTATTTGAGAATTTTGAGCTTAAACGATTTTTGGGGTGTCCCTTGCCCTGTGGGGTGTTATTGGTAATCATAGTGGGGTCTGATAGCTTTGAAAGTCTGTTTGATAACCCTTATGTTTTCTCCTTGGCATGTTGCTAAGTTAGGTTCCTTATAGAAGGTTGAAAATTCGATTACGGATTGTAAATCAGAGATGTTGTCGATGGGTTAATCATCAGTGGTATATATGTATATGCACATTGGGATGTGTGCCAGTTTTGGTTACGAATGTAGTGTGCGACGATTCTAGGTTATTTGAAAATTTCATGCGAGTAAAGGCTTGTGGTTTTGGTTGTTGTTCTCATGATTGAGAGATTATGCTCGGGAACTGTGTTTAGTAAGAACATGAGTGTATACTTGGGTGAATGTGGGGTGCAGGTAGTGTCCGATCTTTCGTGTGTGATGGCGTGGTCACCATTGGTGCCTTCCTTGCAAGTGTTGAGTGCATGAAACTTGAGGGGCTCGTGATAGATGTTATTGGTGTAGTTGACTTAGTTATTTTAGGATGATGCGTCGATGGGTAGGATGTCCCTTGAGAGATGGTACTGATGGTTTGTATCCTAGTCTAAGGCCTAGATGTGATTGTGTTGTCCTACCCTTAAGGGTGAACTATATAGTAGTACAGATTGGCCTAGGGTTGGTAGGCGAAATTCGTTGGGTCCAAGTTGTGCATAGTCATTCTTATGCTCGAACAACAGAGGGTTGGAGGTATCCTTATAGTTGTGGGAGTGATGAGTGACTTTGGGTGAAAAGTTTCAAAGTTGGGTGTTTCGATTTTGAGTGCTTTACATTTTCTTTTTTGGGTGTGCCTGAGCTGTGAACTCGAGACTGTAGCATAGATGTTGTTTACTCGTTGGGGGTCATATTAGTGTAACGCAACCTGGTAAAGAGAAGTCTTGGGGTAATGTGAATTTGTAGTGTTATGCCTTTATGGATACCCTATGGTGAACTTGTGCACTTGCGAGATGCGTCGTTTGGGGTATAAAGAAGTTAATGGGGTTCGATGTGCATGAGTGGGGACTGGGTTTGAGAACCAAATGCGACGAGTGGTATACTCATTGTGATTGAGGGTCGACAACATTTGTATTGTGATATTCGATGTCATTTTAAGGATTGATGGTTAGTATTCTCTTAAATCGAGTATTTAATGCTTACCATAGGAGGTAGTGGTGTTGAGTGGGAGTCTCTAGTCCTTGATTTCTCTAGAAAGAGAGCTACCTTGTAGTTGGTTATCAGTGTGAGTTGTTTTTTTTCCTTTGTTGGAGGTAAATGCCGGGACATTTGATTGATTATTGGTTAGCAATTTCTATGAAGATTAAAATCCGCATGAACTTTGTAAACCCTTTTTGGTCATTTTGGTTGTGCTTTGAATATATGTACCACGGTGATCGTATGAGTATAAGACTGGTTTCTTTAAGCTTCTTGAAAGATTGGTTTGCTCCATCCTATGAGTCCGAGTGTTCGGGCGATGTTTTTTGAGATATATTCTGATTTATACGGGAATGTTGACATTCATAACTCTTGTTTGAGTGAGATCTTTATTGAAGTTTCTGTGACCGAGTTGTTCACATTATGGGTTCTTAAGTATCGGTTTTCGTTTGTTTGGCGTTTGAACTGTGTAACTCTTGTGGAGTTAGTGTTCAATTTTTGCTTTTGGTAAAGATGTAAGTTGGGTACAAGTAAGCAAAAGATTATTAACAGAGTATGTTTTAGATGTGAATCACAAGGAATTTGAATTCGAAGATCTTTCGTCGATGTGGGCTTTCAGAGCAAGCTTGTTTGTTTAGATTGAAGCGTGAACGTCCTGTTTGTGTAGTGGAGGAGTTCTCTCGTAAGGTTGTTTAGACTCTAGGTATGAGAAGTTTAGAGACGTTGTGATTTCGTTAATTTCAGCGATGTTGCTTAACAGCTTAGTGTGAGTACGTGGAAGGATTAAGTGTTCGAGTGTGGACATTGGAAGAACAAGGTAATGGTATGCAAATTGAGTTGCATGGTTCTTTCGTGCTTAGTCTTGGGTGGATTGAGTACCTCGGTGAGTTGGGTGTAAAAAGGAATCTGTTAAGTACAAGAGGCGGATTTGGATTCAACTATCGAGTGGGAAAGGTATGGATGGGTTGAGTGGTATTGGTGAGGAATTTCAGGATCATGTGTTGACAAACAGTGTGGTTATAACTGCCTAGAGTGTAATAACCAACTAAGTATGGACTATTGTGAATACAGGGGGCAGATGTACATGTCGTGAGCATCAGTTAATGCCGAACGAGATTGTTTACGATTGACTTGAGGTTGAACAATCGAGTGAAGGTCAGGGGATAATTGTGAAATGTGGGGTTACATATATGAGTAATGATGTATCCATATAGGTAAGTGTATACCTATGGAAGGTTTTTTCGGTGTGGCACTAGGGGACGCGCAAGCTAGGTTTCGTTTAATCTGTGTGCCCAAGTGGCCCATCAAGTTTATAAGATGGCTTTAATCTTAGTGGTTGCAATACCAGGGTAGCAATCTCGATCGTATAGAATCTAGGTCTTGGCGGTAATGTGACACCTAATGAGTTCGCAAAGTGAGAATTGTGGTTTGTGAGTTGAAGATTGGTAGAGGGTGAAGGTTTAGATGGATTGTTTACGACTCGTGGAAAGACAATGTGTTCTTTAGAGTTAGCTATGATCTGAGTGAGATTCTTTCTCTAGAATCAAATGTTTATTGTCTCTGCTCGGGAGTCAGCATCTCTTTGACATTAGTGGTAATGTTACTGACGAACGTAGAGCAATGATGTGGCTTAGAGTTTTGTAATCATGAGTCGATCGTGAGGGTTTGAACAGGATTTTGGGTATGATACATGTGAATCCTTGTGAATGATGTCAAATTTTACGAAAGTGCCTTTAGCTTACGGGAGTAATCCATGACGTGCATTTTGAAATGAGGATGAGCTGAATGACAATAGTTTAAGTGAGAATCCTAGTCCCTTTAAACGAGGATTGGGGAGTGTTTGAAATCAGTCCAGTTGTGAAGTAGTTTCGTGTTATGCGATTGGTCGCTCTAAATGGTCTCGTTTAGTGTAAGTTGTGTCTCGATGCGTCGGTGTGAGTGGACTTCGGTCCGACAATGTTTAGATAACCTTAGTGTTAGTGAGATCTGTTTCGCCAAAGCGGTCTGTATAGATATTCGTTTATTAGGAACATGTTTATATCGTGATACGTCATTCTGGGACATAAGATACATTGGCATCTCTGTTGATGGACAACCTTGTAGAGTCTTGTTTTGGAGTTTATCGGTGATTGGTGGAATTTCGAGGATGAAATTTCCTAAAATGGTGAGGTTGTAGGGACTTGGTCCCTTTTTATTTTGAAGCTTAATTAAAAATTGTTGTGAGCCTTATGATGGGATATGAAAATAGTGTTTAATTATGGGAAGAAATTAAAATTTGATCATGTTTTGATTATTGATGATAATTATATGCTTATTTTGCATGAAAATAATTATCTTATGAATATTGAACGGATCTTGAGACGTCCGAACAAAATTTGGAACTCTATGTACATTTCCATTCTTTAGTGTGTTGTTTAGGGAGGGACCGCTCGAGCGGTCCGTGCTGGGGATAGATTTTAAATGGTGGGTTTGAGTAGTTTTACTCCATTTCTTTCATACATCTCTCTCTAGAGCTTGAGTGTGACCTTGGGTTTCGTGGTGGAAGCCTCTGTAAGCTTTCTAAGCTTCATTGAAGGCCAATCCTTGTTTTTCTTCCAATCATGTGACGTTAGAGAGGCCATTGTTTGTGTTCAGAGCTCCACATTCGTCTACCCGTTGAAGATTTACTTGTTTGGAGCTCGTTGAGGTTCAATCCTTGCGTTGGGACATCCCCCAAGGTAGGATTTATGATTATCTATGAAGATTTGTTTGATATATGTTGTGTATTTCGAGTTTATACATGAAAATGTGAAAAAACTTTGTTTTGAAAACCCTAAGTTATGATTTGAAATTAAAGCATGTTAAATCTTGAGGGTTTGTATGATTTGTAATGTTTTGATCTAAATAATATTATGGTGGAACTTTTAACTTGTATTTTGAAAAGTTAGGGTTTGATTATTGCCAAAATCATGAGAAATTGGGGGTTTTGGGATTGTTGAACCCAAATAGAGAAATTAGTTGGATTTTTAAAAAAAATTGGGACTTGAATTATCTCATTAATAAGTAAATTCGACAAATTCTGAGAACGGATGAAAATGGTGTAGTATTGAGTTGAGAAATTTGAATTAATTTCAAGAATTAAAAAATGTAGATAGTGGCATGTGATATGGGAATTGATTGTATTTCATTATGTTAATTCAAGTATTAGAATGATACAGTATGTAAATTGTTGGTAAATGAAACCTTAATGGTGTTGGGTTTAGCAAGAGAAATCGGGTTGACGATTGGACTCGAATTAGATTAATTGTAAATGACCTAATTAAGGTACCATGTAAATGGATTGAATAATCAAGTTTGGGCACGAGTTGCTCCTTGATCAAAGATCGAAAATTCACGCAATGTAATGTATGCTCTTCTTTCGAGTTAATCCCCGTAAAAGCGTGCTCTTAGGCGGCCCACCCATATATGTTTCTGAGAGAAATCAAAAATGTACGCACTCCGTGTCGGGCTATAGAATGCATATTTATTCATTGGGGCTCGCGTGGTCTGGTGGTAATAAATACGCTTGGGTTTATAAGCGCCGTCTGGACTTGATACTTAATCAAATCAATGACTAAACTTGGGCTTGTAAAATCATATGATGAAATTGGAGAAATGCGAGACTTTGAATAACGTTGATAATGGTTGTAATATGGAAAGTAAAACGGAATGAAATGAAATGAAATGGGAATTCGTATTAATCAAGTTGGGTTAGAGGTGATGGGACCAAGGAACTAATCATGTGTGTTGGTTTTGGATAAAGAAAGAAAACCAGATATGTAAATGGATTTTTGAAAGACAATTGGGATGGCTTTTGGATACAAAGTTGTCGTGCATTCTCGTAACCATCCTTATATGTCATGCATATATTCATATTTAGTCTATTTTTTATGAGTCTCGACTCATGTTGTTTAACAATATTTTAGGTAATAATAGAAAGATGGCTTTAGATTGAGGGAAGTGTCAGGAGTCTTTTGTTTGATAGAGTAATTTGGGGAGAATTATGTATCTTGTATTAACCTTTTGAGAGTTCACTGCATTTGAATGTAATTCTTTTAAATATTTTGCCAGGATTATAATCGGGTTGGTGTGACCATTATTGTAAGGCCTTAGGGCCATGCATTTATATTTTGCATGCACGTAAAGATATTATTATGGTCTCATGGGTTGTACGTTGAATGGATGATGATTTTGTATGGTTTAGAAAGTGTTTTGAGATGTTTTTTTTATACTCTTTTACTCTCATATCTATTGAATGAATAACATGAAAAGGCTACTTTTAAACGGGTTTTGATGAGAAAGGTCGAATTTTTGAGAACCAAGTCGAGAAAGCTGTCCAGAGCTAGACTGCTCGATGGACCACTTGAGCGGTGTATTGAGCGATCATGCGAACCTCTCGATTTTCTCTATTTTTGGGCAAAACGCTGCAACTGCAGAGGGACCACTCGAGCGATCTTTTAACTGATCGAGTGGTTTAACTTGTTGGGTGATTTTGTGCCATTTTGTGTTGAAATTCATTTTTAAAAGACGTGTTTACCTAAGGGTTTTGTGACTTATTTAAGCATCTTTTTTATTTCAAATCAATGTCTAGTTTTACTTAAACATTTCTCTTTCTGAGTTTTTTCTCATAAATCTTCTGGATTTCTATGGTTACGGAATCGGGGCGTTAAAATGAAGATGGCGTCGGAGGTATGGTTGTGATGATTGCGGCGTGAGATTTTGAAGAAAAATTTGGAAATTTTTTTTTATTCTTGTTTAGGAAGGGATTTGGCCAAAGAAATCTTCTGAATATGTAATTTAAAAGTATTTTAAGGAATTAAAATTAAGACGGAACTAATCCCAATAACAAAAGGTTGGATGGGAACTAAAACTAATTTTAATACCAAAAAAATGACATAACCCTAAATTTTCCTATGTCTTATAACAATATTCTCCATTCATTCACATCTAATTAAATATTAAAAAGTACACATTTATTAAATACAAACTAAAATGTATTAATAAGTGTACAAAATATATACTCTTAAGACAACATTTAGGTTTTAAAAAATACAATTCAAAATAAATGATAATCTAATAAAGGAATTAGAAATCACAAGCTCCTATATATATTTAAGAACAACCCCATCCCACCATCACTTAGTTCTTTTTCTTCTCCAACACCTCAAAGTTAATTTAAGATATGACAATTATATAAAGCATCCAATGCACGTGTATATATACATGAAATAATAAAATTAAGTTGCAATAAACAACAAAATTACCTTGTTTTCCATATCACATCCAAATCAATCAAACTTGAATACATGTGAATAACAGAATTACTAAAAGCAAGCCATAGTGGCTGTTATGAGTAAGGTAGTCCCCGGGAAATAAAAGGTTATCTCTTGTTTTTCATATCCCATACTTCTAGCAATGCAATGCATGGGCAATGCCAAGGGCTATTGCTTGAGCTTGACCAGAAAGACCACCACCATGTGCCTTGACAAATACATCATAACTGCTTTCAATATCCCAAAGTCACCAACAAAAATAATCAATATCAGTTCCTGGTTGTCAAATCAGAAATCCTTTAGCAAATTAACACAAAACCACGTCACAAAACAGTTGAATTCACGTAAAACAATTGAACACAAAACCATATTACAAACCAGGTCTCATATTTACCTGTTGGTATTTATAGTGTCATGCCTTTTGATAATAGAATTCTTTTTGAGAAACAAATATCAGGCAAACATTTTCCTACCCTTTGGAAGGAAGTTATTATGAGGGAAAATCAGGAAGAAACCGAGAATAATGTATAGAAGGCAACAACATGAATGTCCTGCAACATAAGCAATTTTGCAGCACAGTGCTATTTATTCTCTACTATAACTACTAATAAGATCGCATTTTTATACAAGAGTAAGTCAGTTGGAAGGGAAAAACAACCCTTTAAATTCTATCCATTAAGAACCCAACAGGAGAAATTAGGAGTTGAAACAAGCAGTAGCCCTACCTATTATTTTCCCTCTTTTTTTAGGGCAAACAATTCTCTGTTTATATTCAAAAATAACCTAAAAGCATAAGAAGCACTAAGAAAAACTTCGTTAAAAAAAATATGAAATGATCAATTCTAAGTTTATTGCTACTGTCGGATCTCATTAAAACATATACAAGTGAGCCACGACACTATTTTTCCGAACAGATTAAAGAAAATAAATAAAAATTGAAGCAAAAACATCAAATGGTTTACAAATCTGTTTATCTGCAGAGGACTCCTCCTCTGTTCATCAAACCGTGTCGTATGTAGACAACTCCTTTCTTTAGATCATGAAACAGACAAAAAAAAAAAAAAATCAAGATTCCAAGACTCAACCTAAATCCAGATAATTATCAAGTTGAGCTCCTTAGATGCAGCCAAAGCATGCATAAAAATGTTAGGTTTTGGAATCACCCTATTTTCCAACTTAGATGATATGTACAGTCGCTATAAATTCTTAACCTGTCCGTTGGAGGACAGAGTGCATAAATAAGATCGCAGAGGTGGGCAAGGGGTTTCTGCGCTATTGTAGCATAGGTGGGCGACGACTTCCGACACTATTGTAGCAGAGGTGGGTGAGGTTCGACACTGTTGCAGCGGAGGTGGGAATGACTTCTGGCGCTTTTGTAGCGGCGGTGGGCGACGACTTATGGCATTGCGCGCTGGAATTAGGAGTGTAATTTTGGCGAGGCTCCACCGGCTGCTCGCCCGATTCATAGCCTGCTATTTTTCCTGATTTTGTTTAAATTTATTATATTTAATTATTAAATTTAAAAATTATAATAAATTAATAAATTTATAATAATATAAACTATAAATTTATAAATTAATAATAAATTTATAGTAAACTAATAAATAAATAAATAAATATGTTATAAACTTATAATAAATAATTAACCAATAAACTAAAAAACTATAAACTTAAAAATAAATAAACAAATAAAGTATAAACTTATATAATAAAGTAATAAAGTAATAAACTTAATAACTAATAGTAAATTATAAATTATAAAAATTACTTTTTTTACAATAAACTAATAAATTAATTATGCATAAACTTATAAACTAATCAAATCTAATACCAATAAAATATAACATCATAATAATAAGTAAATAATAAATTAATAAGTAATTAGTAATATTATAAACTATAAATTTATAACTAATAATAAAATTATTAAACAAAAAAAAATCCTACCTAGCCCAGTTCTTGGCCAAAGAAACGGCTCGAGACCTAAACTCGAGCCCGAGTCCATTACCCATAAGACTTGAGTCGACCTTTAAACAAAAAGTCTGGGCCAACTCAACCAAAAATTTAGCGTTAGCTCGTCGAGCTCGTGCTGGGCTTAGCCCACCCGAACCACTGTTAGATCGGGCCAAATTTACATGCTTAATTGAAATAGATGGCCAAATAACCTTCAATATTTTATTAGAGGATAAAATTCTCTCATTATATTTTTATAGTGTCTTCAATTTATCTTGGACTAACATTTTTTTGTTTGAGGTTTTTTTAAAATTTTATTTGCTTAAAAAATATGGGTGTAATTAATCAAGTTTGGCAAAATTATTTGATTTGATCAAACCACTATTAAGTGTAATCCCACTTAATATGAGATGCACATGAGAGGAGATAAATGCGATCAAAACCTAATTTCCTAAATATACTCCTTAGAGATGAGTAGCGGGATGAGTAGTGGGCGAGTAAAATAACCCGACTAGCAAATTTATAGGAAAGTATTTTGCCTATAAAATAGTTAGAAATATACCGTGAAAGACGATTCACAACTCAAGCACATTTTGGTGCAATCTCTCGATCAATATTTTACTGTAGTTTTCTCTTAACTAGGTATGTAATTTGGGTCCGGGCCGACCCGAGCTCGGCGGGTTCTCGTTAAATTTTTAGATCGGACTGGATTAGATTTTTTTTAAAGGGTTAGCCCAGGCCCTAAGAGTAAAGGGCTCGAGCTCGGACTACGGGCCCAGGCTTTTGGGCGGATTTTGGGCGGGCTTGACCGGATTTGAATTTTTTTTAATACAATAGTAGTTTAAAATTAAGTTTAATTAAAAATTAAAAATTTAAAGTTTATTATATTATATAAGTTTGTAATTAATAATTTATTATTATAAAATAATAAGTTTATAGTTTATTTGTGTATTTGTTTTTAAATTTTAAGTTATTAATAAGTTTATTATATTATTTATTTTTAAATTTTACGTTTATAGTTTATTTGTGTATTTATTTTTAAAATTTAAATTAAATTATTATAATAAAGTTATAATAAGTTTGTAAATTTTAAGTTTAACTAGAAACTAAATCAAATAACGTATGCTTGGTCTAACAAAAACTCTTAAATTTTTGTCATAGTTTTTTCTTTTAATTTTTTGGATTTTTTTATATTTCTAATTTAAATTTTTTATTTTTTCTATTTTTCTTATTTAGAAAAATCTAAAAAATATACTTCTCGGACTAAAACTGAACTCTAGGCTTTTCTCAAATCTTTTTTCATTTTTTTACGGCAAATTTTTAGTTCAGATTTTTAATTTTTTTAATTTCTCTGGATAAGAATAATCTAAAAAAATATGTTGAGTCCGATTAAAATTAAAAAAATCACTTTAAACAAAGAAAATACCACCAAAAAAATTCAAAAAATTAAAAAAAGAACTTATTTAACTTTTTTGATTTCTCTTTATAAGAGATTAAATTTTTTTACAACAAAATCACTATAAACAAAGAAACTACCACAAAAAAAGTCTAAAAAGTATTTTAAATTGGGTTTTTCTATCTTATTTGAACGTGTTCTTTTATATTTTGGTTAAATTATTTTAGTTTTTTAATTTTTAAAACTTAAAAGGTACATTTATTTAAATTAATACTACTAAATCGCTAAAATGGAAGAATAAAAAAATAAACTAAACCAAACGCTTAAAAAAAAGAATCTAAGAACGCTTAAAAAAAAAAAAAAGAAACTAAGTTCACTGCCTCCAACAAAATGTGTGATGTTGGACGGGCGGGCAGGGCAGGGCGGCGCGGGACCAATGGTTAGCCCGGCCCGGGTCAAATGGCGGGCTCTTGGGCAGGCTCTTGATGGGTGGGCTTCGGCCTGGCCCGGCCTGTGGGGCTTAGGAGGTGCAGCCTAAACTCGGTCCATGAACAGTACAAGTCGAGCTTCAGACGGGTTTCGTGCTCCGGTCTTGGGCCATTTTTACACCCCTACTCTTAACAGATCAAAGCTGCTGTCAGATTGGGTAATCAACACTGAAGCTGTGATTAGTGGCTGTTCATTCATTCAAGACTTGCTTCGGGCTTCAGACGGATTTCGTGCTCTGGTCTCGGGCCATTTTGAAAGATCCTTCATTGGTATCACAGCCAGAAGGGATCGATCTAATTTGCTGAGGACCAAAGTGTGTTTCATTGTCTTCCAAAGATTGGACTTTGTGAGCACACTGATCAAGCAAAGATAAAGTCTTTGAAGGAATCAATTTTTGAAAGAGATTCGGTACACAATAATATTTGTGTGCGTCTCTGTGGTTAGTTTTTTTTTTTAATTAATTAATTTCTTTTATATATATTTTTATATCATGGCAAGTAGAGCTGTTAGTCAAGAACTTAGTAAAACTGAAAAATTGAATGGCACTAATTTTTCAACTTGGAAGCGCATATCCGTCACATGTTTTTCTAAGATAAAGTTTAGTATGTGATTGATATCGATGTACCAGATCCACCACCTGAAAATGCTAGTGCTGCAAATAGGAGAATGTATGAAAAATTTCTTGAAGATGATAGAACTGCTGGGGATATAATACTCACTTTTATAGAGAATCTGTTACTGAAATATTATTTGAAAAACATGAGCATGCTAAAATGATGTTTGATGTTGTTTATGATGCTTATCGTGCTTCATCTGAATCATACATTCAGTTGCTAATTGATGTAGGGAGAATATCCAACGCCGAAATAAAAATACATGTTCGAGGATCCAGAAAATACATCTTTATTAAACTTTCAACAATTTACAATAATATGAAATTACAGAGAATGAAATAATAGGGATAATAAAATGGAATTTGCAAACCGAGTCCTGCAATCGCAGTTTCCTTAAGAATGATTCGCCGCCTACCGAGGGTGT
>JAOTRH010026697.1:0-21515 GCA_034768845.1 Heliamphora exappendiculata | reverse complement strand
AAATCCAAGAAAGTATTGTGCCATTTCTGATTATGCCATTCAATCCGAACCTTGCTCCTGACAAATTGGAAATTATTCGTGAACCCACTCAATCTCAGATGCATGTAGTAATAAAATACCTTTCATTTCCTTATCAAAGAGGGTCCCCAATGGAAGCGGGGCTTTTTTTTTTAAAGTGACGGAGGGAAGCTTCCTTCTCTCTACAGATTCCAACGTGAAGGAACCCACTCTATCATCGTATGAGGGACAAGCGGTACGTCCCGTTTAGAATGAAGCAAAAGCACTTGCCGCACGTACTAGTACCCAATTAGATGAAAGAGTTCCTTATCCTTTATGTATGCCTTTGGTGAAGAAGGTAAAAAATAAGAAAGATTCATACATCTATGTCCATTCCTGGCATTTCTATTTAAAGTAAGGATGGGGAGAGACTGTGAAGAGAGGTATGTAATCGCTCGACCATAGGGAGAGGAACTGGACACAAGCTTGATGTTCAAAAGTTATTATGAATAGTACTTATTCTCTTAATCCCGAAATAATTATTGATTTGCATATATTTAATATTCGTTGTTTTGATTCATTAGAGGGTGCGATCTTATATGGGTCTATATTTTTGGTGAGTTGGATAGCAGTATTATTTATATAAAAAATATTAATTATTGACGGAATTCACGTTCCGATAATCGGGATTGACGATACTCCTTTAAGGACGCTTATAAGTTTTGATCAGGCCAAACCCTGCAGGTGAATTTAATTATCCAGCGGACAAATAGATTAAGCAGAAGGGCTTAAGGAATATCTAGATGCTGATTAAATTAAATTGCCAGTAATTAAATTTAATTGACGGGTATCAAGAATCTTAATATAGGGAGAAATGGTAAGCATTTAATAACAGGAGCTCAATGCAAGAAGGTCTTGAGATTATGAGTTAGAGTGCAATTATAGTTCTTTAATGGTGTGAACTTTAATTCAGTATTTTATGAAAATTGTAGAAACCGCTGCGTCTTTCCATAATTGCAGAAACCGTTCATAGGTATCTGTGTTCAATTGGAAGTCTAACTCATAATTACTCTCTAGATCCCTGCTGTAGCTCTATATATACGCGGGTAGGCTGAACTAGTTTGAGATTGATAGAATTGATAGTTCAGATATCTCATATATCATTATTGATATATAATTTTTGTCTTTCAAGACTTAAGAATATATCGAGATTCTGTCGGTACGAGTTCTCGGAGGATCGTAGCCCACACTACATTCGAGGATCGCGTAAGAGAATACAGTAGAAGATCTGACTGGAGTTTCAACTCAGAATCAAGTCGTAGTTGAAGATTAGATCTACAAAAGGTATTCTTCTAAATTAACTTTGGTTGCACAGGTTTTATTATCGTTCTTCGTCAAAAGTTTTATCTGGGGGCTGTTTCGGCGTTTGCCCATCTAGTTAATTTTTTTACCAAAAATTGTTTTACAAAACCAAATATCTTGGCAGTTTTGCCTCCAACAAATTGATGTTAGAGCCGTTTTGTTTTCGTTTACGATTTATCAGGGCCGGATTGATTTAGAACTGTGCTAACTTTATTTTGCAGGCGTTCTAAATTCTGATTTTATGATCATCTATTATTTTCATATTTGATTGAATACGTGAATGATGATTTAATTATTTTTTTTAATTACGAGAGTTGACCGTGATAGATTAAGTATTTTTAGATCGAATGTGAGCCTACGGGACATAAGTTTCGATATAAAATATTTTATGTTCTTTAAGTTTTTTTTTCTAGTTTATTAGAAAAAAAAATAAGAACAGGTATAGAAGAAACGACGGTGGTTGGCGACAGCAACCGGTTGTGGTTCCGGTGGTTTGAACTGCTGAAAAGTTTTTTTTTATTACTTTACAATATTTTTTTGGTTCATATTTTTTCTGGTTAAATAAAAAATTAAAAAAAAGGGAAGAAAGCAAGCCACCGGCGCCGGAGCAATTCCCAAGCAAGCGGCGGTAGCAGTGTGATTTTTCCATCCCAAGCAGCACAAGTTTCCATCAGTACTAAAGCAAAGTCCCAACCGGTTTCCAAGCCCATGCGCACCAGCTTTAAAAAATCCAGAAAGAAACCAGTTCCCAAACAGTGATATCTCAAGCTGTTTCGGCTTAGGCAATTTTTGTTCCCGTCGCACCAAAAAGCAATTGCTGATGTGGCGGCGACTTTGAAGCTCAGACAGTCGCAAGCCCACACGCAAGCATGCGGCACAAACAGCCTTAGGCTATTTCGGTTCAAAACAGCTGGTTTTCTATGCAAATAGTGGAGCAATTCGGAACTTTGTGGCGCAGTCCCAATAAGAAGCAAAATGTAACAGCACCAATGGGATTCTGTTTTTGACAAAGAGTAGACTCCTTTTGGCTTGATGAAGTGAACAGGAATTCTTTGATTAACAGGAGACTAAAATTTTTTAGAGTTTCAATTGGGTCATAAAATTGAAATTTATATTTATCTTACATTTAATTTATTTTTTATATTTTAATTACGTGGATGATAAATATTGGTTTTATTTATCCTGTTAATTTGATTAATTCAAAATTTTGATTTTAATAAAAATATTTTGTAATGAAAAATAAAATTAAGTTTTTTTTAATTAATTAATTTTAATTAAATGGAAAAGTTTTAGATATTTTATTTTTTTTACAAAATATCACGTTTAATGTGATTTTTTTAAATCAGATATCTTGAAAAAACGTAAAAATTAAATTCAAATTTTGAATTAATTAAATAAAAAAATATTTAATAGAAATAAATTATTATTTTTAAAAAAATGTGGAACGAAAAATAAAATAAATAAATACCTTTAATCACTACCTTAGCTGAAAAGCTGAAGAAAAAGCTGTGCATTTATTAAGTTTTGCTACGCATTTAAACACAAAAAGATGGTTTGATAAACGAGAATCTTTGGAATCGTGTACACGGAAAGATATTGATTCTTTCAGATCGTGTGATTTTCGAAAGATGGTTTGATAAACCAGAATCTTTCGAATCGTGTACACGGAAAGATATTTAATTCTTTCAGATCGTGTGGCTTTTGAAATTAATAAATTTATTTTAATTAAATAGATTTTTATAACTCTCAAAAATATTTTAAAAATCTAAGTGAGAGAGAGAATTTATTTACAGATCACTCCCGCGGTCTCCATCACCAGTTTGTAGGCGATGCAATTAAAACCTGCGTGTTGGCAGTAAGGTCTTTCTCCCCCATCAAACAGATTAATTGTAGTATCACCAGTATAAACCTCCTTTAGAGATAATTCTGGATAATTATTAGTGTGAATCACTTCTCTATCTGAATGGTTCATTGCGAAGCGATTAATTTTGGATTAGGTGATGGTTAACACTTAACTGTATATAATAGTATCCTCTCTATCTAAGTCACTGCAATTATATGCTGGATCAAAACTATGTCAGCTATTTAATTTTACTTGGCATGGTCAGTTGCCTAGATAGTAAAATTAAAAAAAATTGGTCTGTCTAGTCTTATGAAGCATAGTAGACGTCCACCCATCGTGGCATGCTATTCTGAGGTTACCAAACTGCTGGCAAATTAATTTTAAAATGGTGGAGGGAACCAAATTAAAATAAATTCAAAGTTTTGCTCATCATAATTAACGGTTTTATTTAATTATGTAATTCTCAGGATTAAAATGGATTTCAACCCACTCACTTCAATACTCAAAGAAAACAAACTTACGGGACCAAATTTTGTTGACTGGAAATGTAACTTGGATATAACTTTAACTACAGATGGTACTCCTTCAATACCAGAAAATGTGTTTGTTTCATAAAAGGTTCTTCCTCGGGGCCGAAAGGCATGAAGAAGAAAAAAGTTCAGAAACAGGGAGACACATTTTATAGGGTAGTTAGTGGGCCACAGACTAGTGTAAAAAAGCCAAAAGGTAAATGTTTTCACTGCAACCAAACCTAGCACTGGAAAAACTATGTCTAGTATTTCTTATAAGGAAGAACAAATACGGTAATTTCTGTTTACTAGTTGTGGAAACATATTTAGTGCTGTAATCTACCAGTACCTAATGTGTAGATACGGGAGCCACTAATCATATCTGCAATTCATTGCAGGGATTCTAAGAAACTCGATAACTTAGTGATGGGAAGATTTACCTGCATATAGGCTATACAAAGGTAACAGCAGTTGCAGTAGGAGATGTCACTCTCAGTTTTGGTAGAGATCGGATTTTAATATTGAAAAATTGTCTTTATGTACCTTCCATTAGAAGGAACTTAATTTCTGTTTCTGGATTGACTAAAGACGGATATTTTGTTTATTTTAATAACTCTATGGTTATTAAGGATAATGAACGAGTTATCTATTCTAGTATATTGGTGGATAACCTTTATATTAATACTCCAATCTCTCCTACACTGCAACTAACTGAAAGGAATAACACATCTAATTTACCATATAAGAGAAAGTTTTCTTCTTTAATGAACCAAATGTTTCTTTGGCACTTACGCTTGGGTCATATTAATCTAAAAATGATATCTAATTTACCATATAAGAGAAAGTTTTCTTCTTTAATGAACCAAACGTTTCTTTGGCACTTACGCTTGGGTCATATTAATCTAAAAATGATAAACAGACTCGTAGCAGATGGACCTTTGAGTTCATTAGAAGTGGAGCCACTTCTAGTCTGTGAATCTTGCTTAGAGGGTAAGACGACCAAGAGGCCATTTTTGGCCAAAGGCTATAGAGTTAAAGAACCGTTGGAGCTGGTTCATTCTTATGTGTGTGGTCCTATGACAATCCGGGCTAGAGGTGGCTTTGAGTACTTCGTTAGTTGCATTGATGACTACTCAAGGTATGGATGCATTTACCTGATGCGCCGTAAGTCTGAATGCTTTGAGAAATTCAAAGAATTCAAGACGGAGGCGGAGAAGCGTCTGGATAAAAGTATCAAATTATTACGATCCGACCGTGGTGGGGAATACCTCTTTGGAGAGTTTAAGGACTACCTGTCATTAGAGGGGATTACATCCCAGTTGACTGCACCTGGCACTCCTCAGCAGAATGGTGTAGCAGAAAAAAGGAATAAGACTCTTATGGAAATGGTAAAGTCAATGATGCGTTATTCAAGTTTACCAGATTCATTTTGGGGACTCTAGAGACAACAGCTTACATTCTGAACTTGGTACCTTCTAAGTCAGTGCCTTCTACTCCCACAGAATTGTGAACCGGTCGTAAGCCTAGTCTGAAACACATTCGAATTTGGGGGTGTCCAGCACATGTGCTGAAAGGGAACGTAGGTAAGTTAGAACCGAAGACAGAAGTCTGTTTCTTTGTGGGGTATCCCAGGAGAACGAAAGGTGGTCTATTTTATAATTATAAGGATCAGAAGGTCATTGTTAGCACCAATGCCCGATTCTTGAAAGAGGATTATATTATGGACCACATGCCCAATAGAAAAATTATTCTAGAAAAACTGAGAGGAAATGCCAGTAGAATGGAAGAAGAACCAAAAGTCACTAATATTCCATTACCTCGTCGTAGTGGGAGGATTATCGGGACAGGTGCAAATTAAGAACATGGTGCTGATGCATAGGGTTCTGATTATGCACAGCCTGTTACTAGTAGTACACAGACACAGGTAGTGCCTCATCGTAGTGGGAGAGTTGTTCATCAACTTGACCGGTATATGTTCTTGGGAGAGTCTTTTGACAGGATCCCAATAGAACTAGATACCGAGTCCTGTAAATACAATGAAGCACTACAAGACAAAGATGCAGATCCTTTGCAAAGGACTATGAATTCAAAGATAGAATTTATGTATTCCAATCTGGTCTGGGAACTTGTAGACAGGAAGGTTGAAACCCATTGGATGCAAGTGGATCTACAAGAGAAAGAGAGGAGTAGACGGGAAGGTTGAAACCTTCAAAGCTAGGCTTGTTGCTAAAGGGTTCACTCAGAAAGAAGGGAACGACTATGAGAAAACCTTTTCACCGGTAGCCATGCTTAAGTCTATCCGAATTCTCCTATCTATTGCCGCACATTTCAATTACAAAATCTGGCAAATGGATGCCAAGATAGCTTTCCTTAACGGAAGTCTAGACGAGTGTATCTATATGATACAGCCAGACCGATTTATTACAAAGGGCCAGGAACACATGTTGTGTAAGCTTAAGAGATCCATTTATGGACTTAAGCGGGCATCAAGGTCTTAGAACACTCAGTTTGATCAAGCCACAAAATCTTATGATTTTGATCGAAGTCCGGATGAGTCATGTCTGCACAAGAAGCATGACAGAAGCATGGTGATCTTTCAAGTACTTTATGTAGACAATATCTTGCTCATCAGAAACGATGTGGGGGAATTATCTACGGTTAAAGTATGGTTATCTAGGCAGTTCGATATGAAGGACATGGGAGAAGCCAGTCACATCCTTGGGATCAAGCTTATGCAAGATCAGAAACAAAGGATATTAGATTTTTCACAAGAAAAGTATATCGATGATATCCTTGCTCGTTTTAGCATGCAGGATTCTAAGAAAGGGTTTGTCCCTTTTAGGCATGGAATCACTCTATCCAAGGATCAATGTCCTAAGACACATGATGAGATAGAGAAGATGAAAGCGGTTCCTTATGCTTCGGCAGTAGGAAACCTCATGTATGATACACTTTGCACTAGACCCGACATCTGCTTTGTCGTTGGCATGGTGAGCAGATATCAGTCTAACCCAGGGAAGGAGCATTGGACTGCGGTAAAGAATATAATTAAGTACCTGAAAATGACTAAGAATTATATGTTGGTTTACCAGGCAGATAGTCTAGTACCTTTGGGGTACACAGACTCAGATTTCCAATCTGACAGGGAATCCCATAAGTCTACCTCAAGATATATGTTTACCTTAGGAGGTGGAGCTATAAGTTGGAGGAGTATCAAGCAGTCCTGCATTGCTGATTCCACCATGGAGGCTGAGTATGTGGCAGCTTCTGAAGCAGCTAAGGAGGCCGTTTGGCTCAGGAATTTCTTGATGGATCTAAAGGTAGTACCATCAGTTCAGTCGGCTATTACACTTTACTGTGACAATAGCGGAGCGGTTGCAAACTCGAAGGAGCCAAGGGTCCATAAGAAAGGTAAGCACATTGAGCGTAAGTATCACCTGATACGAGAAATTATACAGAGAGGTGATGTTGCTGTGATTAAGATTGCATCAGGAGACAACCTTGCAGATCCTTTTACAAAGAGCTTACCGGCTAAGACTTTTGATAGTCACGTAGAGGGCATGGGAGTTAGATGTATGACAGCATGGTTTTGAGCATAAGTGGGAGATTATTAGGGTTGGTATACTGAAAACCCTATTTTTAGTATTTAATTTTATTTTTAATAAAATTAGTTTGTCATTTTATGAGAATCTTTATGAGTAATGAATGTATATCATTTATTTGTTAAGCATGGATGTCCGATATTCTATGTAGTATTTAATCTGGTATGTAGAGTACGGCTTATACACCGAAGACCAGAGTTTAGGTTCTTACAGAATATAAGTTTTATGCTCACAGTTTAGATAGAAATGGACATACCATCGGTACGACTATGGCACAGAGTTTTAGTAGGCCTGTCTTGGTTATGGGGAACAAATAATAGCGTCGTATATTGTTCTGACTCTCTATGTTAGTACACTTTGTGTGTATTGAACGGGACATTTGGGATAATTAATTTTATACTGACTACAGACTATATAAATTAATTCACACCCTAAGGTTATTATGAATAGTACTTATTCTCTTAATTCTAAAATAATTATTAATTTGCATATATTTAATATCCGTTGTTTTGATTCATTAGAGGGTACGATCTTATATGGGTCTATATTCCTGGTGAGCTAGATAACGGTATTATTTATATGGCAAATATTAATTATTGACGGAATCCACATCCCGATGATGGGATTAACGATACCCCCTTAAGGATGCTTATAAGTTTTGACCGGGCCAAACCCCACAGGTGGATTTAATTATCCAGCGGTCAAATAAATTAAGCGGAAGGGCTTAAGGAATATCAAGATGTCGATTAAATTAAATTGTCAGTAATTAAATTTAATTGGTGGGTATCGAGAATCTTAACGTGGGGAGAAATGGTAAGCATTTAATAACAGGAGTTCAGTGCAAGAAGGTCTTGAGATTATGGGTCAGAGTGCAATTATAATTCTTTAGTGATGTGAACTGTAATTCAGTGTTTTATGAAAATTACAGAAATCGCTGCGTCTTTCCATAATTGCAGAAATCGCTCATACGTATCTGTGTTCCACTGGAAATCTAACTCATAATTACTCTCCAGGTCCCTACTGTAACTCTCTATATACGCAGGTAGGCTGAACCAGTTTGAGATTGATAGAATTGATAGTTCAGATATCTCATATATCATTATTGATATATTATTTTTGTCTTTCAAGATTTAAGAATATATCGGGGTTCTGCCGGTACGAGTTCTCGGAGGATCGTAACCCACACTACGTCCGAGAATCGCGTAAGGAAATACAGTAGAAGATCTGACTGGAGTTTCAACTCAGAATCAAGTCGTAGTTGAAGATTAGATCTACAAAAGGTATTCTTCTAAATTAACTTTGGTTGCACGGGTTTTATTTTGATCGTTTTTCGTCAAAAATTTTATCTAGAGCCCGTTTCGGTGTTTGTCTGTCCAGTTAATTTTTTACCGAAAATCGTTTTATAAAAATAAAGATCTTGGCAGTTTTGCCTCCAACAATAGCATACGAGTGTCAAATTATACTCAAGATGTGTCATGCTAGCACACCAAGTCATGAACGTCACACATCAATGCAAACTCTCACGCAATTGATCAACAACACCCACAGTTCCTAGGTATTCGAACCTAAAGATCTGATACCAATCTGTAATTCCCCAATTTCAAAATAATAAAACCTTAGGAAAGTTAGGAAATTACCCAAATAAAGGTGACAGTTTCCTTTGTAAACAACCCTTGAAAATAGTTAATTTATACCCAAATGGTAGCCCCAAAGATCGTTCAAGAGAAACCCATTTTAAAACAAATTTTGAATAAAGCCGTCCAGCGGAATTTGCTCGAGCGGTGAGACACCCGAGAGTTCCCTGCCCAAATTGTAAAATTTTCTATGAGTTGGAAAAATCACTACTTTTTCCCATTCCTTTGAACATGATTGTGAATAGGCAAAAACGAGAAATAAAATATACACTTGAGAACAAATAACCATATGTTAACCCAAGAGCCCGGATTCAAACTTAATATGAAGATACATTACTTAAAAATTTAAAACCTTCAACACATTGAAGAGCGTCCTCATATGCATACACAACATAAATATACGACCTTAAGGCCTTACAATCTGGGTATTCTAACCCCAAGTACAATAATCTGAACATCCCAAAAGATGACAAGAATTACATCTTTACAATTCATTTCCAAAAATCTATTATCCAAGATTATGTAATCCTATCAGTTACTCAAAAAAATCGAGCAACCGTCATCTCAGTCCAAAACCTTTTTTTTCGCTATCACCTGAAATGTTGTTAAACAACATAAGCCGAAACTCGCAGAAAAAAAACTAACAATGAACATATGCATGACATATGAAGATGGTTATGCAGGATACACACACAAGTTTAATCAAAACCACAACGTTTGTCCCAAGTCAAATTCTCAATACATAACCAAGTTTCATATAAAAAAATTATTGGTCAAAGCTCCATAATTTCGGTGAAATTAACCATTTTTCTCAATCATCTTATCAATCTCAATCAACTCAACACATCTTTGCATCCCATCGTTTTATCCATTTTATCATTCTCAACACATCTTCGCATCCCATCGTTTTATCCAATTAAGGTTTTACCAACCCAATTTATCCATCAATTCATTAAAGTCCCAAAGTCGAACGGCGCCTATGGACTCAAGCATATTTATTGCAATCGGTCCATGCGAGGTCCGAGGGATAAATACCCGTTTTATAGCCCGACACGGAGAGCACACATTTTTTGTTTTTCTCGAAAATACCGATGGATGGGCCACCCAAGAGCACGCTTTTATAGGGATTAACTCGAAGGAAGGTTCTACATTATATTGCTCAAGTTTTTGGTCTTTCACCGAGGAGCAACTTATGCCTAAACTCAATCATTCAATTTCATCACATGATACTTTAATTATTTAATTGTTCCATTTCATTAACCACTCAAACAAGTCCAACCCATATCACTACATGCATTTCCCGATTTTTCATCAAAAATCTCAAATTTTCATACTCAACACTAACATGTGCCACACAACTCATGATATATAAATACAATAGGTTATCACAACCCTTAATTTAACCAATAATCACTTTAATTTCAATATATGGGTTCCTCCACCCCAAAACCCCTAATTTTTATGGTTTAAGCTCAATTTCAAACCTCAGCCCATCATTTTTCAAATCTAACCGAGTTCAACAACAACATAAAGATATAATCATGTTAAATCATCTATAGATCCAAGATTTAACCTTTATTAACCTCAAACCCTAACCTAAGACTTCGAAAATGCTATTTTCATGGTTTTAAGTTCATAAAAATCAAAATACAACACATATCATCCAAATATTCAAAGATAGTCGTAATTCCTACTTTTGGGATGCTAGATCCACAAGAAAAAGCCCCAACAAGCTATAGTCACGAGATTCTCCAACTAAAAGGCGAGGATAGAGCTCCCAACGTCTAGTTCGAGCCTCTGACGAGCAAACAACCGAGACGGATGCGTGAGGCCTCACCAAATGAAGCCAAGAAGCTCCAAACAACCCTCAAACTCAAACCCTATCTCTCACTTCTGTTCTAGAGAGGGAGAGAAATGAAAAGAATGAGATAAAAAGAGCCCACACGTGACTTTAAAAAGTCTGCTCGCCGACAGTCTGCTCGAGCAGACCCTCCACTGCTCTAACGACCATCCCACCCAGAATCTCTCGGCCACCTATCTACTCGAGCGGTCTACCCTCCACTCTAGCGGCCAAAACTAAGTAGAAACTTCGATCAAAAGCTAAAACTTAACCGAACATAAGCCAAACACATCCCAAAGACATTCTTATACATTACCCCATACTTAACTACCGTTGGCAAACATATACAGGCTCAAGTTTAAATTCTCACGCAAGATCTACACACTTGACCATTCCCACGGAATCTAAATACTCATATTCATTAATACAAGAAAATAACAAAGGATCGGGTCCCTACACAAAGCCTAGAAGCAAACTCCTTAAACCTTTTAACCAAACTCACAACAAAATATTCTACAATGCATATCATATAACACACAGTACAATTTATAGTTAAGGAGACAGACAAATTTGACAATTATGGCAAGGCAATGATATATAAGAACAAGTATACAGGTGCGTGATGTAAATGAATGCGATGCAAATGCCCAGCTCGGCATATACCTAGAATCATAACACGAATTTCACGTCAAGAATTTCAGAGTAGACTTTATGGGAGTTCATCTCAAAAGCCATCATCACGCCTCATTGCGAATAGTAAACGCACACCTTAGCTTCATACCTCAGCTGTTTTACACAATGGCAACAGCATGGGGTCTGAGCCCCCTCTTGGGCCACCAAAAATAATTTTTTGCATCTAATAAGCTAATTTGTCCCACCTTAAGACATGTAATGCCTTTCTTAGTGTCAAACCAAAGTCTAAGCCATCGAAATCAGAATGCTAGTGATGAACCCGTGGTGCCCAACATTATCCATAAATAACAAATCTTTCTTTTGAAATACTAGTGTAACAACCTGAACACCCGGGTCACGCGAAATGCCCCAGAACAACTGTTTTGGGATACCACGATCCACCAAAACCAACCGCACATGAACAGGTCAAACCGTAACACCAAACAAAACTAAAACTTTTGTAAAACACACTACCAAGTGTTTATTTTAGGTAAAAAAATAGCCCAAAAGAATGAGGTCACGGTCCAAAGAGCCAAGCTTTAAAAATAATCAAACAAAATTTTCTAAAAATATCCCAGACCAATCGATTGGTCAAAAGTCTGCTCGAGCAGTCCTCACAAGGCCACTGGGTTTTCAACAGAACACAGAAAACAGAAAGTTTGCAGAGACCGCTCAAGTGGTGCATCAGGTGATTTGGCGCCGAACCAATTTTTAAAATGCCACTCTTTCCTTCCCAATGCTAAAACATTTTCTAACATTTTTAAAACCTCACAAGGCACATCAAATCAAGGAAAACCCATCAAAACGAGGTTCCAAAAATCCTCCCTCGAGGCATAAACATTTTTGAAAGGATAAAACCACACGAAAGCGTAAAATAACACCCAACTCGAGGCCTCACTCTCAAGAATAGAAAAACATACATGCATTAAATATAAATGCCACCAAGCTTACAATACAAGGTTCCAGAACTAAAAACATGTAAGTCATTACATGATCCAAAAAGAAACAACAAGAAGACTAAAAAGATCTTATGCCCCTTCCGGCTCCTCAAGATTAACATGCTAATCATACACACCTTAAAAAGGTTTTTAAATCCCACACGGTGAGCCGAAACTCAATAGGAAACAGACTAACATATATTAAAAGCAAAACATGCTCATATGAAAAGATATGTACATTTTGACTCACACGAGCCTCGAAAGCGATTTTACAATGATTCACACACAATGCATGTATCTTCACGGGCTTTTCATCGTGGGACCACAATCTGCTCCAAATAATGCATCTTCACGGGCTTTCACCGCATGACGTATGTATGATTGCCCCTCATTATGCAAATGCAAATCTTCATGAGCTTTTACCGCAGGACGTATGTATGATCGCCCCTCATTATGCAAATGCAAACCTTCACGGGCTTTAAAAGTAATGTCTTCCATCTAGTCATGGAGACCAACGAACAATAAAATAAGGTTCAACCCCAAGGGTTAGCTCCAAACCTCCGAATTTAGATTTTCACAAACACTTGCAGAAATCTTTTCAATTTTCAGAACTAGCATTTTTTTAAACCATGGACACATACACGTCCACCAACTTCGAAATTGACTATAAAAACACTTTAGAAACATTTTTGTCCAACCAAAGATGGTTCAAGAACATAAATCAACTATTTATGCATTTTTAAATGGTAAAAACACATAAAATTCCATGTAGCACCCTTTTAAGACATGAGAGTCTAGGATCCTACCTCATAGAGTCACAAACTCGAAGCTTTACCAACCGGCAAAAAACCAAAGTCAACGAAGGACAATTCCATTTGAATGGATGTGAAGCCCATGACGAGTACATCAAGGATCCGCCCTCCGATCACCAAGATCCGAGCCCGAACACGCCCAAAACCAAGAGAGAAGGCAGACCTTTTGGTCTAGGGTTTGACGAGAGAGAAGAGGAAGCTTATAAGATAAGCTATTCGAAAAACCTAAGCAATCCACTGCCCTTTAAACCAGTCTGCCTGAACAGACCGCTCGAGCGGTTCCCCATTCTGCTGCACTACTGCCCAACTTCAAATGAGCATATATCCTTCGTCTGAACTTCGAATAGGGTCATTCATGTGCTCAAATTGAAGCCCCAGAAGTTTACCTTATAATGGTTCAAATTTCATACCATAATTCATCTTCTACAAAAAGGTATGACCAAATTAGTAAAAATACGCCACTTTCCTTCACACACTTTTCACACATATTTGTCTAAACATTCCTTATAACCTCATTTTCTCCCCCGAACATTATTTTCATGTGTATCCAAGCTCAAAATACTCACCCAAAACATCACTAAGATCAAGTTTTAATTCCTACTCCCATCAACACTTAATCATTTTAAAATATAATGGGTCGAGGTCTCATAACTTTCCCCTTCTTAAAGGAATTTCGTCCCCAAAATTCGGCATTGAATCTAAAGCCAAACACCACCCCATCAACCATCAACAACCTCTAACGCAAACCTAGCAATACTACACAACAGTAAAAATACCTCAGTAACTAAAACCCTAAGACTGTCGTCACATGAAGTCACATGTTCCGCACACAAACCTTACTCAAGTTCTGACGACCAACTGATACCCACCCACTTTGATACCACATCGCTATCCTGCTGATGCTAACGACGCCGTCACTGAAGCTGATAAGATATTCATCCACGAGCAACAACATAAACACCCGACTTCGGAGAAAAACTCACTTAATTCACCTGGAATACCAAAGAACGCAATTCATCTAAACCGTTATTCGACACCAACCCCAAGCAGAACACAAACCCAAACTCATAAGATCATCCATAACACAACTTTAACTTCCAGTAACATACTCTCAAGAGGAGCCATCTACTAAAACCAAGCCACTGACCATGCTTCAACTATACCCGAACAAAACTATACTCATACAAACACTCAACAGTTTATCAATTAAGGCCAACCTCACATGGCTAACCCCAACTCACCAACGAGTTCCATTGTGCACCAAGCGATCAACACCCAACCCATAACCTTACCTCTCAACAACCAACAGCAACTGAGCACACATCCAAGACCCAAACCACGGCCTCACCCTCTTCAAGGAGACACAGTTCATATATAAAAGAAATATATAACACAACAACCTAAGGTCGACCTATCATATCATTTCTAACACGTACCATATAATCATGCTAACACTTAGCCATTCAGGATCATGTTAAACAAACCCACATATCGAGGAGGACCGACAAGAGTGACACGTCAATATAGGTAACCTACTTAGATTCCTTTCCAAAAAATATGTCGGCCAAACGCATTTCTAACTTAGCTTCCAAGTTTGTTAATCCAAACGCCCGAAAGTAAGACTGATCAATCCTAAGGTCCAACCTCTATACTCACGTATACCCAACATTCTCATGCTCAACAAGCTATCATGCTCATGTTATAAAAATACTCAAACACATGCAATCAAGCACACACATCTTTCCTCATAGGGTGATGCACCCTCTTCCCACGGCTCTTAGGTATTCAAACATAGAGCTATGATACCATTTGTAATAACCCGAACACCCGGGTCATGCAAAATACCCCAGAATAATTGTTTTGGGATACCACGATCCACCAAAACCAACCGCACACGAACAAGTCAAATCGTAACACCAAAAAAAAACTAAAACTTTTGTAAAATGCACTACTGAGGGTTTATTTTAGGTAAAAGAACAGCCCAAAAGAATGAAATCTCGATCCCAAGATCCAAACTTTAAAAATAATCAAACAAAATTTTCTAAAAATATCCCAGACCGCTCGATTGGTGAAAAGAATGCTCGAGCGGTCCTTACAAGGACGCTGAGTTTTCAACATAACACAAAAAATAGAAAGTTTGCAAAGTCCGCTTGATAGATCGCTCGAGCGGTGCGTTGGGCAGTCTGGCTTCGAACCAATTTTTAAAGTGTCACTATTTCCTTCCCAATGCTAAAACATTTTCTAACATTTTTAAAACCTCACAAGGCACATCAAGTCATGGAAAACCCACCAAAATGAGGTTCTAAAAATCCTCCCTCGAGGAATAAACATTTTTGAAAGGATAAAACCACACGAAAGCGTAAAATAACACCCAGCCCAACGTCTCACTCTCAAGAATAGAAAGACATACATGCATTAAATAAAAATGCCACCATACTTACAGTACAAGGCTCCAAAACCAAAAACATGTAAGTCATTACATGATCCAAGAAGAAACAACAGGAAGACTAAAAAGATCTTCCACTCCTTTTGGCTCCTCAAGATCAACCTGCTAATCAACGCACCTGAAAAAGGATTTCAAATCCCACATGGTGAGTCGAAGCCCAATAGGAAACAGATTAACATATAATAAAAGCTAAACATGGTCATGTGAAAAAGATATGTACATTTTGACTCATGCAAGCCTCAAAATAGATTTTACAATGATTCACACATAATAAAGCATCTTTACGGGCTTTCGCCGTGGGACCACAATCTGCCCCAACTAATGCATTTTCACGGACTTTCACCGTGGGACCACAAGCTGCCCAACTAATGCATCTTCACTGTGGGACCACAATCCGCGCTAACTAATGCACCTTCACAGGCTTTTACCGTGGGACCACAATCTGCCCCAACTAATGCATCTTCACGGGCTTTCACCGCAGGATGTATGTTTGATCGCCCCTCATTATGCAAATGCAAATCTTCATGTATGATTCAAAGTAACGTCATCTATCTAGTCACGGAGACCAACAAACAATAAAATAAGGTTCAACCCCAATGGTTAGCTCCAAACTTCCAAATTTAGATTTTCATAAACACTTACAGAAATCTTTTCGATTTTCAAAACTCACGTTTTTGAAAACCACGGACACATACTCGTCCACCAACTTTGAAATTAACCATAAAAACACTTTAGAAACATTTTTATCCAACCAAATATGGTTCAAGAACATAAATCAACTATTTGTGCATTTTTAAATGGTAAAAACACATAAAATTCCACGTAACACAATTTTAAGACATGAGAGTCTAGGATCCTACATCATACAGTCACAAACTCAAAGCTTTACTAACCAGTGAAAAACCAAAGTCATGGAAACACAATTCCATTCGCATGGATGTGAAGCCCACTGCGAGTATATTAAGGATCCGTCCTATCACACCCCAAACTCTGGGTCACGTGAAACACCCACAAACAACCAGATAAAATGCACAACCCGATATTTACTCACAAAGTAAAACATACATGCATTGAATATAAACGCCACAAGGCATACATTACACGGTTCCAATACTGAAAAATATGTTATAACATGCATGATCAAAAGAACAAAAAGGAAGACTACAGGCCTTCCCCCTCTTTGGCACCCTGAATCAACCTGCGCGACTGGTACCTAAAAAACATTTTAAATCTCACGCTATGAGACAAAGCTCAGCAGAAACTAGACAAGTATGGAATATATCTGAACTCACACGAGCGCACATAAGCCATAAAAACGGTTTTATACTTGAACTCATACGAGCTCTAGAAAAAAACAGTTGAAAAATGGTTTCATACGAGAACTCCCAAGAATCTCAAAGAAAATAGTTTTGAAAACGGTTTTGTATCATGCCTCATCAAAGCCTAAAAAATAATTTGATATATATATATATATATATTACAATGCTTCACCAACAAAGATAAACTCCTACGAGCCAAGACTCCCACGAGCCCCACAACAGATATATACATGCACCGACTCTCCCTTGAGCCCTAACAACAGATATATTACATTTAATAAGATGCTAGAATAAGAACCCCTTTTTCAACTCATAAGAGCAACGAAAATGGTTTTAAATCAGTTTTACATCACGACTCACACGAGTCTTAAAATACAGTTTGAAAATGATTCTATCCATGCCACAAAGCATCACATGCAATCTATGATTTTTCTCGAACTTTTACCAAAGGATCAAAATCTGCCCCAACTAATGCCTTGTTGACCAAAGCCAACAGATATCTTCACGGACTTTCGCCGAGGAACCAAAATCCGCCCCACATATGCAACTTTAAAACCAGAGTTTTAACAAGTATAGCACATGCACACATAAAGTCATAGCTTAGATACACCATAACCGCATAAGATCACATATGACCACATAAGACCACATATCTGTCCTACAACATGCAAGAATAAAACTAATCATAGTTCTATAAGCACGAAAACACGTATAACCACGACATTCCACACAATTATGCCACACAACCCATCACGGCATCACATGCCACACACCCGACACAAACAATAACTTACCAAACACGACCTAACCAAAGGCCAACACTAAACCTTCCACAAAATGGTTCTAACCAAAACCTCATCTTAAAAACAAACAACGGGCCCACACACCCCGCACCCATCGATGCACAAACCACCACCCACACAACCGTGCACCAGCACCCCGCATGAAATGACCAACACCCTCTCCGTGACTTAAATCAACAGGACCCCATAATCCAATCAACTGAAAAATCACTAGAGGGGAGCAGTCAATTGATCCCCATAACCCAATCGATCGAAAGGCCACCACACGACTACCCAAAACCACCAAAACACCCAAACGCCCAACATAGGACCCAATCGACTAGACCCCATCCAATCGACCCAAACAAGCAACTGAAATTTCACAAAATTCCTCTAAAAACACGGGTCAGTCGACTGAACCTACAAAACCTCGATCCAGTCGACTGAACTGCCCAATTCAGTTGACTGGTCCACGGTGAAAACTATTCCCGAGCTACTATTTTAGCCCTCTCGAACCCCAAACGAAGCCTCCAAACTCCCATCCAACACCTTTAAACATACACACACCAAAGCCTAACACTATAACCTAAAAAGAAACACCTGAACACGATTTTATCCAACCAAAATCGACAAGAAATGGTTTTATACCCCAAAACTAACGTTTAAAATGTAAAGCAATTTTCATGCATTTTAAAACGAAAAAACACACACGATTACACGTAGCACCCTTATAAGACAAGAGAGTCTAGGATCCTACCTCGTTGAGTTAAGAACTCGACACCTCAATCCACGTGTAAAACTAAACTTCGTTGGAAAGACCGGATGAACGCATAGCCCGCCGTGCCAATAATAAGGATCAGCTGTTTGATCGTCGAAAATCGAGCTCCAAGCCCCCGAGAAGTTAGAGGGAAGGCAGAGAGAAAATAAAAAAACTTAGCTTGTAAGTTTTGAAAATATGTTTTGAAAATATCTAATGCCAGATATTTATAGGCCACAAAAATATTTTTTTTTTAAATTAGCACCACAACGGCTAACGACCTCGGGATTCAACCCTGCATGCATATGTAAGCCCAAACATGCATGAAAACACATATAAACATGCTGAAATAAAAATGACAAACATGCGTCAAAAAACACAGAAAAAGAAAATGGGTCAGGATCTCACAACTCTACCCCCCTTAAAGATATTTCGTCCCCAAAATTTAGCACAAGGTCAAAAGAAAACAACCGCGTCGATCGCAATCGACACAAGCATAAGAGATGGTCAGTCAAACCATTCCTAGGATATAGTCAAACAAGATCAGGCATCCTAAACAATGGCCAACTATCTCAAAGACATGGGATCTACAACATACCCCAACCTTACATCTTCACCAACCACTGCCTCAACACAGCACACCACCCGCGGAGTTCATCACCAACCCTCAATAGATAAAATGAAGAAACTGACCCAAATACATACTCAAAAAGTACCTCTGCTCAGAGACGATCATCAGGCACAATCGGTGCCTCAGAAGAACTAGGTGCTGTAAGTGCATATGCTCGGCCCTACGTCATTCTGGCTTGTCCGCCATAACCCGGCATTGTCGGCTGTCACACTGACTGAACTGAAGTACCCCCACCTGCAATCCAAAAAGCCTGAACTGCGGGATGCTACTGTCGATCCTACAAAAATGAACCCTCTGGTGTGCTTACAGTGCTCGCGCGCACTTTCTCTAGGGACAATTCCTGTAAATATGTCCACTCTGGCCGCATCCAAAACAAATCGGTGCCCCTCTCCCCTGTGACTAATTCGGTATGGGACTCTGGGACTTCCTCAACTGTGGATCCTAGTATTGCCTCAATTGTGGACAATCTGACACACGATGCCCTGGCTGTCTACACCGATAACATCTAACCTCTCTCTGCTCTGGCCTCCCCGACAAAGCCACCGATGGTGATGGTGCGAAAAACTGTTGTGGTAATCTGAATGGATGAAAACTAAGGCCAAAGGACTTCTGCCTCTTGCCGAAACACCCACCTGTCTGTGCCTCTGTCCTACCCTACGGTGTCTTGGCCTCCCTAAAAATTTAAATCTCAGTCAAAGTATTCTCAATCCTCACTGCTGCCTCCACCAACTCTATAAATACATGTAATCCCATGCCAGCCACTCGCTCTCTAATCGTCGATCTCAGGCCTCGCACAAACCTCCTCAACCTCAGCTCATTTGTCGCCACCAGCTCCGATGCAAAATGAGATAAGCTAGTAAAATTGGCCTCGTACTAGATAACACCCATAACTCCCTGGGTGAGAGTGTAGAACTCCTCCCTATACAAGTCTTTAGATGAAGCAGGAAAGTATTTCTCCAGAAAAACTCCAGTGAAAGCTACCCATGTGGTCCCCATAGTATTTTAGGCATACTTTCACCATTCGTGAGCATCACCCCTCAGTTGAAACGTGGCAAAAGAAACCCACTAATCGTCCTCCACAATTTATAATGTATCGAGAATCTGGGTCATCAGCTCCAACCACTCTGTCGCCACTATAGGATCAAGATCTCCTGCAAAGGTAGGTGGATCCATATGCCTAAACTCTCGCATCGCCACTATTACCCTCAACTTAGGCACTCCCTCTCTCTCTCTAGCGGTCTCACCTCTAGCGCCCTCAACCAGCTACTGGATAGAACCAACCACTAGACGCAGCAACTCAGTCGCATCCATTGGTCCCCGGGGAGAATTTTCATCTGCAGCATCAGGGATAGGCACATCCCCTTGGCTACCACGGCCACGGCCTCAACCAGGGCCTCGCCCTCAACCAAAGCCTCACCCTCTCTGCGCAGACATCACGTCTAAATAAAAGAAACACAGAACATAAGATGTAACATATAAGCACCACGAACTACATAAGCATACTAACATGTAATCACATAGATTCACGCTAAACAAACTCCATATACCGAGGAGAACCGACAAGAATGACACATCAATTTGGATAACTGACTCAAATTCTCTGCTAAAAATCACGTCAGCTAAACGCATTTCTAACTTGGCTCCCAAATTTGTTAATCCAAACGCCTAAAGGCTAGACTAATCAATCCTAAAGTTCAACCCCCATGCTCATATATACACAGCATTCTCATGCTTAATAAGCTAACACGTTCATGTCATCAAAGCATCTAAACACATGCAATCAAGCACACGCAATCAACCTCACACGATGATGCACCCTCTTCCCACGGCTCTTAGGTATTCGAACCGAGAGCTCTAATACCATTCTGTCATACCCTAAACTTCGGTTCACGTGAAACACCCACAAATAACCAGATAAAACGCCTAACCCAATATTTACTCACAAAGTAAACCATACATACATTGTATATAAACACCACAAGGCATACATTACACAGTTTTAACACCAAAAAATCTGTTATAACATACATGGTCAAAAGAACAAAAAGGAAGACTACAGGTCTTCTGCCTCTCCGGCACCTCGAATCAACCTGCGTGATCGATACCTAAAAAATATTTCAAACCCCACACTGTGAGCCAAACCTTAGCAAAAACTAGACAAGCATGCAATATAAACAAAACATGCTCAAAAAATGAGGTGTAGTTTTCGACTCACACGAGCCATAAAAATGGTTTTATATCTGAACTCATACGAGCTCCATAAGAAAAGAGTTGAAAAACAATTTTATACAAGAACTCCCAAGAGTCTTAAAGAAAATAGTTTTGAAAACGATTTTGTATCACGACTCATCAGAGCCTAGAAAATAATTTC
>JAOTRH010026666.1:0-21518 GCA_034768845.1 Heliamphora exappendiculata | reverse complement strand
AGAACTGTTGCTAACTCTGTTTTATAGGCATTCTAATTCTTGATATTATGATTATTATTTATTTTTATATTTCATTGAATGAATAAATGATGATTATTTTTTTTTATTTACGGAGCTTGACCGTGATAGATTAATTATTTTTTAGATCGAATGTGAGCCTACGGAACATAGGTTTCGATGTAAAATATTTTATGTTCTTTAAGTTTTTTTTAGTTTATTAGAAATAAAAAAAATAAGAACATGTATGGAAGAACGAAAAAGGCGGCTATCGGCTGTGGTTATTTTAACCGCGAATAGTTTTTTTATTATTTTATAATTTTTTTCTCTCCAGAACATTTTCTGGATAATAATAAAAAAAGGGCGCAAATTACAAAACAGTGCTGCGGCAACTTTGATCTTGGGTTTTCGGAATCGGCAAAAGTGAAGCAGCAATTTCCCAACACAGTGGCGGCGGCAAGTGATCTCCAACCGGTTGCCAAACAAAAATCCCAACAAGTAGCGCCACACGACGCAATCAAAGACTCCATGCGGCAATTCCCAATCCCATGCGCTGTTTTCTCTGAAAAAACAATGGCGGCACAATTTTTTGTGCATTGAATGGAATTCCAGGCAAAACAGTGCAACGTCAATTCCCAACAGTAGCGCCACACGGCAATTCCCAAACGAGGCACAGTTTGTGAAAACCAACAACAGCGCTTTCCATCCCAAACGGCAGTCCCAAACACGGCAGACGAGGGACTATTTGGTTGGAACTCTATTTTTTTTTTTTTATAAAAAGCATGCAAATAGAAGCGGCGCTTTTCCAACACGGTTTGGGCGTAAGAAGCAATTCCAAGCAAAGAGGGGCGCCGGTATTTTAAAGGGAAATAGTGGAGTTTTCTGAGCAATTCCATTGGTGCGGTTTTTCAAAAGCATCAATATCAAATAGCAGCTTTATTCCCATGCAAAGTGCACTGAATATTTTCAGAACACTCGGCGCAACACCAAACACTATTTCGGTGAAACACAACAGCGCAATTCTAGGCGAAAAAGCAGCAGTTTCCAAGGCAATCCCAGACTATTTGGTTGGGACAATGTGTTGTTTTTTTTTCTATTTAAAAAGTAAGCATAGCAGCGGTCCCAATCCCAAACTGAAATAGACTGTTTCGGCAATCCCAGGAACTGTTTGGTTGGCTTAAATATTTGATCAAGGAGTTCTAATACAAACGGGAGGCTGGAAGCTTATTTTTGAGTAGGAGATTGGAAGCTTATTTCAATCGGATCATAAAATTGAGATATTTTTTTATCTTGCATTTAATTTTTTATTAACTGCATGAATGATAAATACTGATTTTATTTATTCTGTTAATTTAATTAATTAAAATTTTGATTTTAATTAAAATATTTTGTAATGAAAGATAAAATTAAGTTTTTTTTAATTAATTAATTAAATAAAAAAACTTTAGATATTTTATTTTTTACAAAATATCACGTTTAAGATTATTTTTTAAAAATTGGATATATTGGAAAACGTGAAAATTAATTCTGGATTTTAAATTAATTAAATGAAAAAATATTTAATCGAAATAAATTATTATTTTTTAAAAAATATCGGACGATAAATAAAATAAATAAATACCTTTAATCACTAACTTAGCTGAAAAGCTAAAGAAAAAATTATGCATTTATTAAATTTTATTTGTTACGCATTTAAACACGAAAATGTGGTTTGATTAATCAAAATATTTGGAATCGTGTTCACGGAAAGATATTTAATTCTTTCAGATCATGTGGCTTTCGAAATTAATAAATTTATTTTAATTACTCTAAAAAATATTTTAAAAACCTAAGTATGAGAGGAAATTTATTCGCAGATAAATCTCGCGGTCGCCATTACTAGTTTGTAGGCGATCCAATTAAACCATGCATATCAACAGTAAGGTCTTCCTCCCCAACGGACAGATTAATTGCGGTATCGCCAGTACAAATCTCATTTAGGAATAATTCTAGATAAATGTTAGTGTGGATCACTTCTCCAACTAAATGGTTCATTGCGAAGCGATTAATTTGGGATCAGGTGTTGGTTAACACTTAGCTGTATATAATAGTATTCTCTCCAACTGAGTCACTGCTATTATATACTGGACCAAAACTATGTTAGTTATTTAATTTTACTTAACATGGTCAGTTGCCTAGATAGTAAAATTAAAAAGAATTGACATGTCTGGTCTTATGAAGGATAGTAGACTTCCTCCCAACGAGACATGCTATTCTTAGATTATCAGGCAGCTGGCAAATTAATTTTAAAATGGTAGAGGAAAAAATATTAAAATGAATTCAAAGTTTTGATCATCATAATTAATGATTTTTTAATTATATGATTCTCAGGATTTTAATGGATTTCAACCCACTCGCTTTAATACTCAAAGAAAATAATCTTACGAGACCAAATTTTGTTGATTGAAAATGTAATTTGGATATAACTTTAACTACAAATGGTATTCCTTCAATACCAGAAAATGTGTTTGTTTTTTAAAAAGATTCTTCCTCTGAGCCGAAAGATATGAAGAAGAAAAAAGTTCAAAAATAGGAAAACAGTTTCTAGGGTAGTTAGTGGGCCACTGACTGGTGTAAAAAAGTCAAAAGGCATATGTTTTCACTACAACCAGACCTGGTATTAGAAAAAGCTATTTCTAGTATTTCTCAAAAGGCAGAATAAACAGGATAATTTCTGTTCACTGGTTGTGCAAATATATTTAGAGGTGTTATCTATCGGTACCTGGTGTGTAAATACGGGAGCCACTAATCATGTCTGCAATTCATTGCAGGGGTTTCAAGAAACCCAACAACTTAGTGATGGAGAAATTTACCTTCATATGGGTAATAATACAAAGGTAACAGCAGTTGTAGTAGGAGATGTCACTCTCAATTTTAGTAGAGATCAGGTTTTAATATTGAGAGAATATCTTTATGTACCTGTCATTAGAAGAAACTTAGTTTTCGTTTCTAAATTTGCTAAAGACGGATATTTGATTTATTTTAATAACTCTATGGTTATTAAGGATAATAAACTGGTTATCTATTCTGGTACATTGGTGGATGATATTTATATTATTACTCCAATCTCTCCTTCACTGCAACTAACTGAAACGAATAATACATCTATATTACCATATAAGAAAAAAATTTCTTCTTTAAATGAACTAAATATTTCTTTGGAACTTACACTTAGGTCATATTAATCTAAAAAGAATAAACAGACTAGTTGCAAATGGACCTTTGAGTTCATTGAAAGTAGATGTACTTCTAGTTTATAAATCTTGCTTAGAAGGTAAGATAACCAAGAGGTCTTTTTCAGCAAAAGGCTATAGAGCTAAAGAACCGTTGAAACTGGTTCATTCTGATGTGTGTGGTCCTATGACAATCCAGGCTAGAGGTGGTTTTGAGTACTTCGTCAGTTTCATTGGTGACTACTCAAGGTATGGATACATTTACGTGATGCACCGTAAGTTTGAATACTTTGAAAAATTCAAAACATTTGAGGCGGAGGCGGACAAGTGTCTGGGTAAAAGTATCAAATCACTACGATTCAACCGTGGTGGAAAATACCTCTTTGGAGATTTTAAGGACTACTTGTCATCAGAGGAGAATACATCCCAGTTAACTACACCTGGCACTCCGCAGCAGAATGGTGTAGCAAAAAGAAGAAATATGACTCTTATGGAGATAGTTAGGTCAATGATGAGTTATTCAGGTTTACTAGATTAATTTTAGAGGCTTGCTTTAGAGATAGCGGCATACATTCTAAACTTGGTACCTTCTAAGTCAGTACCTTCTACTTCCACAGAATTGTGAAACGGGCGTAAGCCTAGTCTGAAACACATTCGAATTTGGGGGTGTCCAGCACATGTGCTGAAAGAGAACGCGGGTAAGTTAGAACTGAGGACGGAAGTCTGTTTCTTTGTGGGGTATACCAAGGGAACGAATCGTGGTCTATTTTATAATCCTAAGGATCAGAAGGTCATTGTCAGTACCAATGTCCAATTCTTGGAAGAAGATTATATTATGGATCACCGGCCCAATAGCAAAATTATTCTAGAAGAACTGAGAGAAAATACCAGTAGAACGAAAGAGGAATCACAAGTCACTGATATTCCATTACCTCGTCGTAGTGGGAGGATTATCGGGATAGGTACAAATCAAGAATAGGGTTCTGATGCACAGGGTTCTGATTCTGTACAGCGTGTTACTGCTAGTACACAGACACAGGCAGTGCCTCATCGTAGTGGGAGGGTTGCTCATCAACCTGACCGGTATATGTTCTTGGAAGAGTCTTTTGACAGGATCTCGACAGAACTAGATACCGAGCCATGTAACTACAATGAAGCACTACAAGATAAAGATGCAGATCTTTGACAAAGGGCAATGAATTCAGAGATGAAATCTATGTATTCCAATCAGGTCTAGGAACTTGTAGAACCACCCAAAGGGACAAAACCCATTGGATGCAAGTAGATCTACAAGAAGAAGAGAGGAGTAGACGGAAAGGTTGAAACCTTCAAAGCTAAGCTTGTTGCTAAAGGGTTCATTCAGAAAGAACGGATCGACTATGAGGAAACCTTTTTGCCGGTAGCCATGCTTAAGTCTATCTGGATTCTCTTATCCATTACCTCTCATTTCGATTACGAAATCTGGAAAATGAACTTTAAGACAACTTTCCTTAAACGAAAGTCTTGACGAGTGTATCTACCAGACGGATTCATTGCAAAGGGGTAGGAGTACATGTTGTGCAAGCTTAAGAGATCCATTTATGGGCTTAAACAGGTATCGAGGTCTTGGAACACTCGGTTTGATCAAGCTATAAAGTCTTATGATTTTTATCAAAGTTCGGATGAGTCTTGTGTGTAGAAGAAGCGTAACGGAAGCATGGTGATCTTTCTAGTACTTTATGTAGATGATATCTTGCTCATCGGAAATGATGTGGGGGCATTATCTACGCTTAAAGTGTGGTTATCTGGGTAGTTCGATATAAAGGACTTGGGAGAAGCCAATCACATTCTTGGGATCAAACTTGTGTAAGATCGAAAACAAAGGCTGTTGGGCTTATCACAAGCAAAGTATATCGATGATATCTTTGCTCATTTTAGTATACAGGATTCCAAGAAAGAATTTCTCCCTTTCAAGCATGGAATCACTCTATTCAAGGATTAGTGTCTTAAAACACCTAATGAGATAGAGAAGATGAAGGAAGTTCCTTATGCTTCGGCAGTAGGAAGTCTCATCTATGCTATGCTTTACACTAGACCCAACATCTGCTTTCTCGTTGGCATGGCTAGAAGATATCAGTCTAACTCAAGGCAGGAGCATTGGATTGCAGTAAAGAATATATAATCAAGTACCTAAAAAGGACTAAGAATTATATGTTGATTTACCAGGCAGACAGTTTAGTACATTTGGGGTATACAGATTCAGATTTTCAGTCAGACATAGAGCTTGCATCAGGAGACAACCTTGCAGATCAGAGACAAAGAGCTTATCGGTTAAGACTTTTGATAGTCATGTAGAGGGCATGGGAGTCAGATGTATAGTAACATGGTTTTGGGTATAAGTGGGAGATTGTTATGGTTGGTATACTGAAAATTATATTTTTAGTATTTAATTTTATTTTAATAAAATTAATTTTTTATTTTATGATAATCTTTATGAGTAATGTATGTATATAATTTCTTTGTTATGCATAGATGCCCAATATTCTGTATAATATTTAATCTGGTGTGTAGAGTACGACTTGCACACAGAAGATCAGATTTTAAATTTTTGCAGAATATAAGTTTTATGTTCACAGTTTAGATGGAAAAGAACATACTATCGGTACGACTGTAGCACAGAGTTTTAGTAGGCCTATCTTGGTTACGGTGAACAGATAATAGCGTCGTCTATTGTTCAGACTCTCTGTGCTAGTACACTTTGTGTGTATTGAACAGGATATTTGGGATAATTAATTTTATACTGACTATATAAATTAATTCATACCCCAAGATTATTTTGAATAGTACTTTCTCTTAATCCTGAAATAATTATTGATTTGCATATATTTAATATTCGTTGTTTTGATTTATTAAAGGGTGCGATTTTATATGGGTCTATTTTTACGATGAGTTGGATAGCAAAATTATTTATATAGAAAATATTAATTATTGATGGAATTCACGTCCCAAAGATTGCGATTGACGATACCCCTTTAAGGATGCTTATAAGTTTTGACCGGCCCAAACCCTACAGGTGAATTTAATTATTCAACGGTCAAATAAGTTAAGTAGAAGGGCTTAAAGAATATCAAGATACCGATTAAATTAAATTATTAGTAATTAAATTTAATTAGCAGGTATCGAGAATCTTAACGTTGGGAGAAATGAAAAGCATTTAATAACAGGAGCTCAATGCAAGAAGGTTTTGAGATTATTGGTCAGAGTGCAATTATAGTTTTTTAGTGGTGTGAACTATAATTCAGTGCTTTATGAAAATTGCAGAAACCACTGCATGTCTTTCTAAAATTGCATAAACCTCTAGTAGGTGTTTGTGTTCCACTGGAAGTCTAACTCATAATTACTCTCCAGATCCCTACTGTAACCCTATATATATGCGGGTAGGCTGAACTAATTTTTAATAATAATATATCATTATTATAATGATATTATTTTTGTCTTTCAAGACTTAAATTTATCGGGGTTCTGCCAGTACGAGTTCTCGAAGGATTGTAGCCTACACTACATTCGAGGATCGGGTAAGGGAATACAGCTGAAGATTTAATAGGAGCTTAAACTCGAAATCAAATCATAGTTGAAGAATCGATCGATAAAAGGTATTCTTCTAAATTAACTTTGGTTGCACGAGTTTTATTTTGATCGTTCGACGTCTAAAATTTTTATCTAGAGCCCGTTTCGGTGTTTGCCGGTCCATTTATTTTTTTATCGAAAATCGTTTACTAAAATATTGATCTTGGCAGTATTACCTCCAACATGTTAAGGGTATGGTGAGTTGGGTGGAGGTTCTATGTTGGTTTCCGGATTGATTTTGGGTAGCTGGCTGAGCAGATGGGCTAGCTTGATTTGGGTTGGGATTCACCAAGTTCACTTCATAGCTTTGGTTCACAGCATTGGCGGTATTGTTCTGATTATTGTCATATGGCTTCCAAACCACTCTTTGACTCGATTTTCCCTTCTCAATATCCTCATACTACAGCGCATCCTCTATTTGTATCCCGGCATCAAAAACCTGTTCAAATGTCATCAACAGTTGTGTGATCAGATACTTACAGAACTACGACTGTAAAATCTTCACTACCATTCTCACTTGTTCCTTCTCAATGGGTTGATTCATCATCTTAGCAGCCTTAGCCCTCTATTAGGTTAGAAACTCAATGAAAGATTCTTTGGCCTCCTGCTGGGTGGTCTCGAGTTCTCGGGCGGTAACATCGAGCTGGATGTTGTAGTTATACTGGTTGACAAAGGAAGTAGCAATGTCCTCCCACATTCTTGTCTTTGCAGTGTTTAGAAATTGAAACCATTTTTGAGTGGCTCCTAAGAAAGATCGCTGGAAGAGTTGGGCTTTCAACTGATCACTGATACCCATTGGCGACAGAGTTCCTACATACAATCCTAGGTGGATTCTTGGGTCCTAGCTGGATTCTTGGGTCCCCAGTCCCGTCAGACTTTTCCATATCAGGCATTTTGAACTTCTTGGGTAGTTTAGCATCGGGGAATAAATAGAGTCCTTCGACATCAAGCATATAGTCCTCAATTCCTCGGGCTTTCCTCAAAATCTTTTCTAACTTATCTACTTTAACAGACAATATCGATTCCTTAGTGGCTACGATCTTTGGGATTCCTGATCGGATAAGCTGTACAAACTGTTGGTTGGGCTCCCTTAGGTCCCACATTATCATCCCAAATATTATCTCCTATACCATCCTCGGGGTCATTCAGAACAACCACATTAAGATCTACAAATGGGGTCTGTAGAGTTTGGATATGAGCCTGACACTGAGTCTGGATCCTAGCCTAATTGGTTACAATGGTACTGACTCCTTTAGCAGCTCGTTGCAGTTCCTGAATTGCCCTCATCATATTAGCTATGGTCAATTGTGGATCTGCCATCACTAATCTTGACTAATTGGCACATCTGAGTCTTCTACTAGGAGATCAAGCCCAAGTGCGTATAGGTTCTTCTCTACTCGGCACTATTATCCTAGGTCTCTAAACTAAAATGGCTCACATAAATCAAAAGACTCGTTGGCAGGCCTGAACTCAAAATAACTCACTCTCGACGACAGATCAGGAGGACAAAAACTAAACCTAATCGGGATGTTAACTGTACAAACAAAAGCATCCATAAAAAAGAAAATCACATAATCCTAGGAGGTTTATTGATCCTAAAAGAAGGGGTTTTAAGAAACTATATGCATATAAAAATACTGGTAGGTCTTCACTCAGTGTACCTTCTGAATAGTGTCAAGAATATACCTCCCAATGCTAAGAATGGTGCAAGGCATGGAGAAACGGTATTCAATAACTCTTTTTTCCATATATATGGAAGCATATGGCCAGAAAGCTTGCTGGCTTCCTCAATATAGCCCTAAGACAGTAAACTGACCGGGGTATCAGATCAGTGAAGCGGGGATTTAAGAACCAAGCAAACAAATATGCAAGTGCAACTGCGAATATCGATAAAAAGTTTACAATAAGAACCATTGACATTTCAAGTTTAGCCTTTATTATGATTTTTGAAAAATCAGTCCCTAGCAGAGCAGCCAGAAAAAGCTACGGGTGTTTTTGGTGAGGAGGGATGCACCGAATATCTATTATTTTTAAAAAATTGTTATTTTCTTTTTAAACAAGAAAATCCAAGATATCTGAGCATCTTTTTCAAAAAAATAGAGTTGCCACTTGATTTTTGAAAACAAACCAAGAAAAATAAAAGAAAGCTGCAATGGGTGTCTTTTAAGAACGTAACCAGAGAAAAATATGGTTCGAAGGGCAAGGTATGTAACACCCCGGTCGGAACCCTAGTAGTAACCACCTAAATTGTAGCAACCCGGCTCAAACCCTAATATTAGCGATAGATAGATAATGAAAACCTAGATCGCTGCATGAACACGAAAAACCTTAATTAGGACAAAAACCCTAATTAACCCAGAAACCCTAAATTTGACCTGAAAATCTTAAAAGAGACCAAATACTCAGAGGTAAAGCCCTAACACTTAGAAAAGTCTTGGAATAGCTTAAATTAAGTAAATAACACAAAATATTAAATTATAAATTAAAAATTCTTATAAATAGGGTAGAATGACCATTTTACCCCTAGTACAGCAAAAAGTTCTAAAAATCTAAAATTTGACACATGGACACCCAAAATTAGATATTTATATATAATTAATTAATAAAATATAAAATAACAACGAAAATGACCAAATTGCCCATGCATGGCCAGCCACCAAGGAATTTGTTCCCAAAAAGTTACTTTTTACCTTTTTAAGCTTAAAAATGAGAAAAAGATGTATAAATTAAGTATTATTTTGACCAAATACTTTTTATACAAGTAATAAACTTACTAATATAATAATATAGCTCAACAAAAGCAAACAAATAATTATTTAAAATTTTACACAATAAATAAGTTAAAAAGTCAATTCTAGTCAAACTATCTTAATCTAGCTTAAAAGTTTATACTTATTTAATTAATTGCTATCAAAATTATGATAAATTATTGAAAGACTAAATTAAATATATACATATATTAATATAATATGTTTTAGTAGATTTAGGTACATAAAATTAATATTTTATACATTTAAATACACAAAAATGCACCAAAATACATTTTAAAACCCTAATTAATTACAAAATCAGATTTTTAGTCTCCCAAACACTGCATGGCCAAAATTCACCTGCTCCAAATCTGATTTTTCATACCTCAAGTCCCTCCCACCTCCCATGCAACCAATGAAAATTAAGAAAAATCAAAAATTTACTTACACATTAATAATTACTCCCACTATCCTAGTTTTCTATATAAGCAAGCCAAACACTACCCTTTCTCCTCCTCATTTTCGTTGGTATAGAGAGAGAAGGATCAAATTTATGTTCCTTTAAGTATTCTTCAAGTCTTGGAGAGAAAAAGAAGAAGGAAGGAGGGTTCAAGGAGGAAGGTCTTTGGAGACCAAGGAGATACCAAAGCCAAGTCCTCTAGCCATCCTCCACTCTTACGTCTTCAAATAAGGTAAGAAACTCCCTAAAACCTTATGATGTTCTCCCCCAAGATACCCCTCAAACCATCTCTATAACAAACCCTAAGAAGATAAAACAAAGAATGAGTAAAAAAGGCGTCGTAGGAATGATTTGGCAACTGTTTATGTATGAGTAAGCTTTGTATGTATCTGCATGTGTTTATTCTTTAGTTCTATGGCCTAAAAATATTCTGGAGTTTTGATTTATGTGAGCTTATAACATTCATGAAAAGAAAATAGGTGACAAATGTACACAACATAAGCAAGGCAATCGAAACCCTAAGTAGACTAATTTTCTGGACTTATACACTTTCTGCCACCAAGTTTAAAACACTATAACTAAATGTAGAAATATTTTCTTAAAATGATTTTTATGTCCAGATCTAGATTTTGGAGTTATATTTCATAAAAAATTGGTTTGAAGTGATTTCGTTGGGTAGAACTCTAGATATCTCATTTTTTCTAAAAAGGGTCAGATCTTGACCACTCTGAGTTGCAGATCGAAAAATCCTAAGTTAAGTGAGAACCAAGCTTCGATCAAAACATAAGAGTTGTATAGGACACATTTATCCTTCTTTCCACCGAAAATAAGCCCAAACTATGAAGCTTTGATAAGTCAAAACACTTCCTAAATTCTCTGTTAAGGTTTAGTGACTGACAGACCTCTCTGTCACACATTTTTGTGAGACCTAAAACCTAACTTTTTAGAAGCCAAATCAAGAAGTGGTAAACATGAACTTTGTAGGTGACATATCAAAATAATTACTAAGAAACAATCAACAGAAAATACCGTCAGATGATACTCAAAAGGTTTTAAACATTCTCTGTTAAAAACACACTCTGTAGACCCTTTTTAGGCTGACTGAACCCCTTTTATAGATTGACCAAAATCTCAAACTTTTTCCAAATAACTTGCTCTAGCGCAAAACATGAAACTTGTAGAAAACATATTAAACTAGAAGATCACCAAACTTCAGACCTCGAACCCTTTATTTGATGCTCCAAAACCGTGGCCATCAGAGGCCCAATTTCTAGGATTTTCTCTGTAAAGTGCTAAAGGATTTTTACTAAAACAAAATAAATGACCTTTTTACCTTAGCAATTGACCTTAGTCGTAAACATGAAAGTTGTAGGATATATTTTTATCTAATTGGTGTTAAAATTTCATAAATTAAATAATTGTCTAAGTGCTTCGAAACACTATTTCAACTTTACAACTAGCAATTAAACTTGTACCTAAAATTGGCTAAGTGTTTGAATGGTGCGCTACTTATGAGACTTGAGTGTGTGAACCTTATATGAACTTTGTGAGTAATTAGTGCATAAAAATGATTCCTTTGATGAAATTAACTCATGCTAATGGTTCCATTCTATGTCGCTTAAATTGTGGTTATGCTTCGCATGATTGTACTTTATGCTTTAGTGAGTTATCCCTTATGCCTTAAAGACTTGTACCTTATGCTATATTGGTTTGTATGTTATGCCATGTTTAGTTTCATACCATGCTATTGTTAAGTTGTACTTCAAGATACGAGTTGTTGTACCATAAGCATCAATGCATTACACTTTGGGCATCTTGTGGGTTGGGTTTTGTGCGCAAATTATTAGCCCGAGGATTTAAAATAAGGATGGAGGATTTGGAATAGTATCATGATTAGAGAGTCATTGTTGATAGGGGTGTTGACAATGGTCCATATACGTCTTGAGCCGTGTTACGTCCTGAGCCGTATCACGTCTTGAGTTGAACTGCCGCTATATGCCGCAGTGATCGAGAACGCTGATGAATGGGAACCTAATATATGGGAATGTAGTGGTACCATTCTGGTTATTATAATGATATGTAGACTTTGGGCCATATGTATCCTAATCCGTGTTACGTCCTGAGCCGTATCACGTCTTGAGCCGAACTGCCGCTATATGCCGCAGTGATCGGGAACGCTGACGAAGGGGAACCTAACGTACGGGAACATAATGGTGCCATTCAAATTACTATGTTAGCTTGATTTACCTTCGGGCCATGAATGTCCTGAACCGTTTTACGTCCTGAGCCGTATCACGTCTTGAGTCGAACTGCCGCTATATGCCGCAGTGATCGAGAACGCTGATGAACGGGAACCTAACGTACGGGAACGTAATGGTGCCATTTAGATTATCGTGTTGGATGTGATTGACTTTGGGTTATATACGTCCTGAGCCTGTTATGTCTTGAGCCGTGCCATATCTTGAGCCGAACGTCCGCTATACGCCGTCGTGATCGGGAACGTTGGTGTACGGGAGCTTAACGTACGGGAACGTAATGGTGTTACTCAAAATTTGATTGGTTAATTTATAATCGGGTTGGGCAACTGCATTACATTCATCTGCATCCCACACTTGCACAATTGTTCTTACATATGCTTACCCTGTTGAAAACGTTAAATTGTCTGTCATTTGGCCTTAAAAATTGTATTGGGTATTATATGATATGTATTGTAGGATATCTTGTTATGAGTTTGTTAGACGGTTTAGGGAATTTTCTTCTGGGCTCTAGCTCATGGCATTCGTGCCACAGGTAAAGAAAATGACCTTTTGAGGAAGGCGTGTTCGTTGAGGAAGAAGACTACGAAGAAGAAAGAGAGTGGCGGGAGCCGGTTAACCCTAACGACGCAGCTTGAAGACGTAGGATGTTTACTTTTTGGATCTTTTGTTCAATTTTCCACGAACATGATGTAACTTTTGTTAAAATTTTTGGATGACTATAATCATTAAGTATTTGAAACAAATTTTGAACCATTAATGATGTATTAATTATCATATGTAATTATGAATGTTCGGCTAGAATATGTCCTTTATCTATAGTTACATATGTCCCGACATGCCCGAGGAACGGGGTGTCACTGTTGGTATCAGAACCTAGGTTTAGTGAACCTTCAGGCCTTGGGAAATGGGAGACTGCGAGTTCTGTGGCGTAGAAACTCTGTAGAGTGTCTGTACTATTAAGTTATCACGTATAATTTTAAGAACTTAAAATCTTTAACTTAGGATTTTCTCTATCTTTCTTACTTTAGGATGGCGTCCGATGCAGAACCGACTGGGGAACCATGGGAAGCATCGGAACCAGAGGACTCTGACCCGGAGGAAGAACACTGCTGAAGAGAAAGACCCAGTAGACGTGTTTTCACTAGCATGGATGTTTTTGGACAAGTGGCCAGCTCAGGGATAAGAAGAGGTTGAGGAAGTAGGAGCAAACGAAGAGCCTAATGTAGTAGGGGACGAGGCAGACTTCAGAGTAGACGATGAGGAGGGACTTGAGGACAATGATGAGAATGAGAAGCGATCCATCACGTTCTTTTATAATCCGCTAGAGGCGCTGCCACTAGAGCCAGATGATGATGAAGCGACATATGCAGTAATCTACTGGAGTCGCCAGGATTACCGTATAGACTATCGTATCGGAGAGCGAGTGTATGCGTGAGTGTTCCCCGAAAGGACGTGGAAGTGGAAAAAGCCCGAGTCTTTTCCAAGATACATGGGTCCGCTGAGGATATTGGAAAGATGCGATGAAACCACCTACCATATGAAGGTACCACCAGGATTCAAAAGGCTATTAGGGGACTAGATGGATGCAAAGTGGATGCAGACACAAAAGCCAAGGGATAGAAGAGGAATCATCAACCCATGCAACCCGATAATCGACTTTAACAGTCCAAAAACGTACCTGGAGATACCAATTGTCATAATCAACAGGGCTCATATGGGGCCACAGGGCTTTTGGAATGTGGAAGTGCGGTGGCGCTGCTATAGCATTTACGAAGCAGCTTGGGAGCGTGAGACAATTATTCGTTACTTCTGTCTGTATTTGTTTGTTTAGGATTCAATACGCTAGGCGTTGTGCTTTTCTTTTTTATTGAATGTTGTGTAAATGCTATGTGAACTTTTTAAGAATCTTGTACCAGTTAGGTGTTTGAATGAAATGCAAGTGTTCGTTGTTAAATTCATTATAAACTATCTCATAATTATAAGCTATCTCATAATCTCAAACTAAATTCCACGAGATCCCAAAATATGAAAACAATTAAGAATTGAGATAACCCCCTAATCTCAAAACTCTCTTAGGATAGCTGATAGACGATCAAAACACTGACAAGTTGACTAACCCCTAGATGATAAAGCACTCGGAGTAGCCTAAGTTTTGCAGAAACTACCGTTAAAACCCTGCAACTTCACCCTTATAAGTTTCTTTTCCGAAACCCTCGTAACAACTTTTATAACCCCTTAGCCCAATTTAACCTATCTTTGAATTATCTGGGTTCCACCCCAAAATGAGCTAACACTAGCTACATCCCTCACCTGTACCATTCAAGATCCTCAGTTAAACGCTTACGTATTCACTACCATGCGATTACCTTCTTTGATACCAGTAAAAATTGAGCTGACCCTCCTTATCAAACTCCATGCGTGTTTTGGTCCATCGATCTTCGAAACCTTGCCCATAGGTCTGTGAGTGACAACGATCGTCAGGATATTACGTTATTAGGCTTCAACGCTTTCACAAAAGATTAGGACCATGCACAGGAACCTCTTAACACCTCTTCGAATTATAGGGTAATCTTTCCTCAACATTATGACTCAAAGTATAATCAACGTCCGCATTTAACGAAGTTTTAAAGACTAAGACCCCTGACTGCATGAATAGTTAAGTAAGGGTTTACTCAACGGACTACACCTTTTTAAAGAACCCGACAAGTAGAACTATGCCATCAGTCATCTACAGTTAGGAACAATAGCTTCACATCAAGGGACTCATGACATCACCATGTAACGGGATTTAGACTTTTCCTAGTCTAGTTCATAGTGGGCTCACAAAGCCAACAACCCGAGAAATAATAGATTCGTACCGACAGTAGAGAAGTGGGAAACAAGAGACAACCTCAAGCTCATAATACCCTGAGTATGCACGTCAGCCTTTTTGAACTCGAATCCTGCCATCCCCACCTTCAATAAAGAATTTTGACAACTATGAGCATCAGGAGCTTGATGGAGAATTAACAATCAAACCACAATAAATCATACGACTCAATATTTTCCCTAAAGTGATCAACCACCAGTGAGAAACGATCCATTTATTAGATGAAACGCTCAAACCCTACGTACCAATATGCGAAGGAACAATGGCAAAAGCTAAGAGAAACGATACGACGCTTGGAAAGACTGGAATAGGAATGAAAGCATGTGACTACGGACTTCGTTGCCAGGATCATTACGATCGCATTAACAACGTTTGAGTTACTATGGGTCACCTCAATGAAACGACAACATTCAGATTATGATGGATTTCCTCACCAAGATCACTCGTTTTCTATAGGTTAAACCCCATGACACATCGGTAGCTACAAGCAAAAAAAATATTCGGGAGATTTTACACCAACTTAAGTTCTCTACTATACCTAACCAAGACCCGCATATCACCTAGGTAGTCTAAACACCCAGTTCTGAACCATCAAAAGTATGTAAGAGTGAGCATAAAAGAAATTGAAGGAAATTCCTATTTTCGATCAAAGCCGCTTACAATAACAAGCTTTCAACTTGCTTTGGCAACAATATGAGGTTTTATGCGTGAACAACACTGCGAGATTATCTATATACGAAATAGAAATAGAGAGGAACTGATTGATCAGAATAGATCTTTTCTAGTCAAACAATTCTTGTGCCACAAGTATACCACATGATCATTGAAAATTTCGTAGTAGTCGATTTAAGAGATTAGTAAGGTTAAACAACCGTTTTTTCCAAAATGTTAAACGTATCAATCCAACCTTGTCCACACCCTCAATGAAAAAACAAAAAAAAAAAAAACAACTCAAGGACACAAGATCGAAGGGAAATGATGCTAGTAAATCATCCCCAACCCGTCACAAGATGAAGTGCGAGACGAAATTTCGAGGACGAAATTTATTTAAGGGGGGTAGATTGTAACACCCAGGTCGGAACCCTAGTAGTAACCACCTAGATTGTAACAACCCGGCTCAAACCCTAGTATTAGCGACGGATAGATAATGAAAACCTAGATCACTGCATGAACACGAAAAACCCTAATTAGCCCAAAAACCCAAATTAACCCAAAAAACCTAAATTTGTCCTGAAAATCCTAAAAGAGACCAAATACTCAAAGGTATAGCCCTAACATTTAAAAAAAGTCTCGGAACAGCTTAAATTAAGTAAATAACGCAAAATATTAAATTAAAAATTAAAAATTCTTATAAATAGGGTAAAATGACCATTTTGCTCATAGTACAGTAAAAAGTCCTAAAAATTTAAATTTTGATATATGAACACCCAAAATTAGATATTTATATATAATTAATTAATAAAATATAAAATAACAACAAAAATGACCAAATTGCCCTTGCATGGCCAGCCACCTAGGAATTCGTGCTCAAAAAGTTACTTTTTACCTTTTAAGCTTAAAATGAGAAAAAAGATGTATAAATTAAGCATTATTTCGACTCAATACTTTTTATACAAGTAATATACATACTAATATAATAATATAGCTCAACAAAAGTAAATAAATAATTATTTAATAGTTACACAATAAATAAGTCAAAAAGTTAATTATAGTCAAGCTAACTTAATCTAGCTTAAAAGATTACACTTATTTAATTAATTACTATTGAAATTATGATAAATCATTGAAAGACTAAATTAATTATATATACATTAATATGATAGATTTTAGAAAGTTTAGGTACATAAAATTAATATTTTATGCATTTAAATACACAAAAATGTACCAAAATACATTTTAAAACCCTAATTAATTACAAAATTAGCTTTTTAGTCTCCCAAACACTGCATGGCCGAAATTCACCTGTCCCAAATCTGATTTTTCATGCCTTAAGTCCCTCCCACCACCTATGCAACCAATGAAAATTAAGAACAATAAAAAATTTACTTACACATTAATAATTACTCCCACTATCCAAGTTTTCTATACAAGCAAGCCAAACACTACCCTTTCTCCTCCTCATTTTCGTTGGTATAGAGAGAGAAGGATCAAATTTATGTTCTTTTAAGTATTCTTCATGTCTTGAAGAGAAAAAGTAGAAGAAGGAAGGAGGGTTTAAGGAGGAAGGTCTTTGGAGATTAAGGAGATACCAAAGCCAAGTCCTCTAGCCATCCTCCACTCTTACGTCTTCAAATAAGGTAAGAAACTCCCTAAAACCTTATGATGTTCTCCCCCAAGATACCCCTCAAACCATCTCTATAACAAACCCTAAGAAGATAAAACAAAGAATGAGTAAAAAAGGCGTCGTAGGAATGATTTGGCAACTGTTTATGTATGAGTAAGCTTTGTATGTATCTGCATGTGTTTATTCTTTAGTTCTATGGCCTAAAAATATTCTGGAGTTTTGATTTATGTGAGCTTATAACATTCATGAAAAGAAAATAGGTGACAAATGTACACAACATAAGCAAGGCAATCGAAACCCTAAGTAGACTAATTTTCTGGACTTATACACTTTCTGCCACCAAGTTTAAAACACTATAAATAAATGTAGAAAAATTTTCTTAAAGTGATTTTTATGGCCAGATCTAGATTTTGGAGTTATATTTCATAAAAAATTGGTTTGAAGTGATTTCGTTGGATAGAACTCTAGATATCTCATTTTTTCCAAAGAGTGTCAGATCTTGACCACTCTGAGTTGCAGACCTAAAAACCCTAAGTTAAGTGAGAACCAAGCTTCGATCAAAACATAAGAGTTGTATAGGACACATTTATCCTTCTTTCCACCGAAAATGAGCAAAACCTATGAAGCTTTGATGAGTCAAAACACTTCCTAAAGTCTCTGTTAAGGTTTAGTGACTGACAGACCTCTCTTTCATACATTTTTGTGAGACCTAAAACCTAACATTTTAAAAGCCAAGTCAAGAAGTGGTAAACATGAACTTTGTAGCTGACATATCAAAATAATTACTGAACAAAAATCAGCTCAAAATACCCTCGAATGATACTCCAAAGGTTTTAAACATTTTCTGTTAAAAACACACTCTGTAGACCCTTTTTAGGCTGACTGAACCCCTTTTATAAATTGACCAAAATATCAAAAATTTTCCAAATAACTTGCTCTAGCGCAAAACATAAAACTTGTAGGGAACATCTTAAACTAGAAGTTCACCAAACTTAAGACCTAGACCTCTTGAATTGATGCCCCAAAACTGTGGCCAACAGCGGCACAATTTCTAGGATTTTCTCTGTAAAGTGCTAAAGGGTTTTTACTAAAACAAAATAAATGACCTTTTTACCTTAGGAATTGACCTTAGTCGTAAACATGAAAGTTGTAGGATATATTCTTATCTAATTGGTGTTAAAATTTCATAAATTAAATCATTGCCTAAGTACTTCGAAACACTGTTACAATTTTATAACTAGCAATTAAACTTGTACCTAAAATTGGGTAAGTGTTTGAATGGTGCGTTACTTATGAAACTTTAGTGTGTGAACCTTATATGAACTTTGTGAGTAATTAGAGCATGAAAATGATGCCTTTGATGAAATGATCTCATGCTAATGGTTCCATTCTATGTCGCTTAAATTGTGGTTATACTTCGCATGGTTGTACTCTATACTTTAGTGAGTTATACCTTATGCCTTAAAGACTTGTACATTATGCTATATTAGTTTGTACGTCATGTCATGTTTAGTTTTATACCATACTATTGTTAAGTTGTACTTCTAGATATGAGTTGTTGTACCATAAGCATCAATGCATTACACTTTGGGCATCTTGTGGATTGGGTTTTGTGCGCAAATTATTGGCGAGAGGATTTAAAATAAGAATGGAGGATTTGAAATAATATCATAATTAGAGAGTCATTGTTGATAGGGGTGTTGACAATGGGCCATATACGTCTTGAGCCGTGTTACGTCTTGAGCTGTATCACGTCTTGAGCCGAACTGCAGCTATATGTCGCAGTGATCGGGAACACTAATGTACGGGAGCTTAACGTACGGGAACATAATGGTGCCATTCGGATTATCATGTTGGATATGATTGACTTTGGGTTATATACGTCCTGAGCCGTGTTGTGTCTTGAGCCGTGCCACGTCTTGAGCCAAACGTCCGTTATATGCCGTCGTGATCGGGAACGTTGGTGTACAAGAGCTTAATGTACGGGAACGTAATGGTGTTACTCAAAATTTGATTGGTTGATTTATAATCGGGTTGGGCAACTGTATTGCATTCATCTGCATCACGCACTTGCACAATTGTTCTTACATTTGCTTACCCTATTGAAAACGTTAAATTGTCCGTCTATTTAGCCTTTAAAATTGTATTGGGTATTATATGATATGTATTGTAGGATATCTTCTTGTGAGTTTGTTAGACGGTTTAAAAAATTTGCTTATGGGCTCCGGCTTATGGCATTCGTGCCACAGGTAAAGAAAATTGACCTTTTGAGGAAGGCGTGTTCGTTGAGGAAGAAGACTACGAAGAAGAGGGAGAGTGGCAAGAGCCAGTTAACCCTAACGACGCAGCTTGAAGATGTAGGATGTCTACTTTTTGGATCTTTTTGTTCAGTTTTCCACGGACATGATGCAACTTTTGTTAAAATCTTTGGATGATTGTAATCGTTAAGTATTTGGAACAAATTCTGATCCATTAATGATGTATTAATTATCATATATAATTATGAATGTTTGGCTAGAATATGTCCCTTATTTATAGTTACATATGTCCCGACATGCATGGGAAATAGGGTGTCACAAGGTACGAAAAAAAAGGTGTTAGGCACTCTTTCTGCCCAACCACGTGGTTGGTCTCTACTTTGTGAAGATTGGTTTTTATATAAACTTTTTAAAGGTAACATATGCAGAACGGGAGGTTAAAGAGAGTTCAAACAAAAGCAATCAATGAAACAAAAACCTAACTGTGGTTCCTAGGGTTATGCAACTTAGTTGTTATTTCTAGATATGCCACACGTATCGTTTGAGCAAAACAAAGAAAAAACATGCGAATAGGCGACAAAATGAGTAAGTAAAGGTCTAAGGGTCAAGCAACAATATTTTTGCCCCTAACATGTTATAATCAAGCTTTACAAAATATACAGAGGAGTCTACAATATCATACTTAAGCTACTGGATATGTAGCAAACTCACGGCTGTAGCAACAACTGTTACGTCTGTGACCAAAATGGTCACAAAACATGCAATCATGACAAATATAAGGTCACCGCAAAGAACAGAATAGGATCCACAGGACAAAGAACATAACCTATTAGTTTTACTTTAGATTCACCATCCTTCATCCTCTATACGAACAATAACTCTAAGCAGAATATACAAGATATCAAAAATAAACAATAGAATGATTAAAACACACTTTTTTGTCACTGACCCCACTACAACCTCACGGCCGTAGCAAAAGGATGTCGCGGCCGTAACAACAGTGAAGGCAAAAGTTGCGATCGTCAGGTTTATATAACCTTAAAACATGCAAATAATGAATGTGCATAAAATAGGGACCATAACCCATTTGGTTTAGACTAGATCTACCATTCATTACCCAACAAGATGATAAACAGAGGTACAGAAAGGAGAAAATTCTAGACAGAGCAATAAAAAGATATATAACCTTGAAATAAACGGATAATTGAAAGTTGTGGAGAGAGTTTTGACATTTTTGTCCTAAAAATAATGTCACGGCCATAACAACAAGCTGTTGCTACAGTGAGTAATAAAGGTATAAATGTATCGGCCCTTATAAAAAGTGCACAGCTGTGATTGTAGGCTCAATAAAATATACGACTATGACATAATAAAGTCGCGGCCGTCACGTTTCAAAATCTCAGAAAGCTTTTTGATGTGCTCAATGTACTTGCGAGCATCGAGACAGAATGAAAACGAATGTAAATATATGAAACATAGAGTTGTGAATACACTATTAAGGATGAAAAGCTTGAAGGAAACAAATGCTTACATTGAAATGAATGATAAATAAGCAATAAAAATTAATGAAAACCTTATCCACGACACCCTTGGGGGAAGACGATGAGGGTTTAAGAAGAGTCGTGGGTTTCTAAGGTTATCTCGTGTGAATATCCACCTCGAATGGCCCCTTGGGGGTGAGAATATGATACCTCCAAATCAATATATGTGCTCCAATAACTCCTTTGAGGCAAGAAAGAACACAAACGAGGCTTGAGAAGTATAGAATAGATGGGAGAATAACACATGGGGAAGTATTTTGGCAGAGCTTGGGCCTCCAGTTGT
>JAOTRH010026655.1:0-21519 GCA_034768845.1 Heliamphora exappendiculata | reverse complement strand
AGTAACTCGAGTCTTATTCCATTGATAATTTATACTTCTTTTGAATCATCTACAAATATGTGTGTGTGTGTGTGTGTTTGTCGGTTTATGCGATTTGTGTCTTTGTGTGTGTGTGTGAGAATCGATATTTTTCTTTTTTGTTGGCCCTAGCCAATCCAGAGGCATTCAAATTAAGAAGTTCATAATCGATTTGGAATGTTATGAGAAAAGACACATTTAAAAAGATAAAACGAAAAAAGATGAAGAACTGTTGATTTAGAATTGAGAGCATTAATGCTTTTCTGAAGGCTGATTAGATACTAGATAGAGTTTATGAGCCCCTTGATACGCATTAGCTCTGAAATTTTGCTATGATTCTTCATCTAGGTCATTACAATGTTGTTTTTGGCCTTAGTGTAACTTTTCTTCTTGTCCTCTTTCTTAGCAAATTTCTTGCACTTTTTAAGGAATTTCTTAAAAAGTGCCTATGCTTATTTTGAAGCTTGATCTGACTTTGCCTTCGATGCATGTAGAGTGTATAACCTAGATCTCACGACAGTTGAGTAAAAATTAATTAGTTTCTCTGGATTGCAGCTCTCTTTGAATTTCATCGATACCGAACAGTTTCAAAGGCAAGTCTGATTTTGTCACTAACTTTAGATTCCTCCACCCCCACCCCACCCCCTTTTTTCGCTTCATTGTGTACTGCTCACTGCACTTTTATTCTTTGTAGTTATTCCTCCGACTAATGCTCTGATAGTTTTCCTTTATATTGCAGACTTCGGGATCTAAAGCAACTAGGTGAGGCTTGATTTTTCTGGATTGTGAAGTTAACTAATATGCAGCATCTTTTTAACTTTTCACCTATTTAACAGCGTCCTATATGTGGTTAATTGTGAATTTGTACCCATCAGAATAGAAGTTCTCTAAATAAACCTCAGATAGTTTGTTCCCTTTCTACATTAGGTAGTTAAACAGATTTGACTTCAAAGCTCTACATCTTTGTTTTACATAGTCAGTCCCCACTAAAAATTGAAGTTGCTAAGTTAAACTATAAGCTAGTCGCGATGTAGCACTCTATGAATTTCTTTCCTCTTTTGCCTTCCCTTGGCACAGTTGTATTTTGTCATCATATCTGGCAGTTAACTAATGGCTCCATCAGTTGGATTTTCCTAAAATGTTGACAGTGAAATGTAAGCTGTTCAACATAAAGTAACTTCAGTTTCTAGAGCTTCAATCAAAACAGCCGCAGGCATATGATGGATGGGTGGATGTTTCAAAAAGAAATTCCAACTAAAATGTTTGTTATTATAAGTTACGAAAGAAATTTATGGCTCCATCAGTTGGATGTTACTGAAATGTTGACAATGAAATGCAAGCTGTTCAACATTAAGAAACTTCAGATTCTAGAGCTTCAATCAAAATGACCGCAGGCACACATTATTTGTGGCAAAAACACTTGTCATAGTATTCAATCTATGCTCTTAAACCTCTGGATGAATGGATATTTCAAAATGAAATTCCAACTAAAATGTTGTTATTATAAGTTATGAAATGAACTTATCTCCATTGAGGCTATGATGAGGATACTCTTATTTGGTTCCACAAATTCATTAAAGGCTGAACTAGATAATAAGCACATCTCCTTCGCATGTCTTCAGATTTCTCTTAGATGTGACTGTGTGATAGTGATCTTGGTTGTCTTTAAGTTTACATGTAAATAGCTTGTTTAGTTAGTTGATCTCCATGATGAAAATTGTCTTTGGAGTGCCAATGTTAATCAATAAACAGAAAGATGATGAATTCAATTGCCAACGCCGAAATAGTGCAACCTAACAAAAGCTACACATGACAGCTACTCGGTCATACTTATATGCCCCCAATATTAAACTAAGCTGATCTCACACTTTCTGGCTCATAAAATGATTCTGAAATTAGTAACTTTTGTGGTCAAAGTGAAAGAATGTTTCTGCTAGAATTCATCACAAAGCTTAATAATATTAGCCAAGAAAAGTTCTCCAGAAAAGTCTGCTCTGTTCCATACATGCTCATGGGTCCAAACTCACCTACATCACTATTTCTTTCTGTTGCAGCACCGAGGTGCTTATAGGTGTTACTGAGTCAGATTTTACTGATATTTCAGGTGCAGCATACATGGTTTATCCAGGAGCTGTACATTCTCGGTTCGAGCATTCACTCGGGGTATATTGGCTGGCTGGTGAAGCTATTCATAGAATCTCAAGCTACCAAGTAGGAAATTGTTCTGCTTATCTGATGACTCTGACCATTCTTAGTCTGGATCCTATTACTGAAAATATTCTGTCCATACACACCATCCTTGCAGGGCTTAGATCTTGACATTGACCGTTTTGATATTGAGACAGTAAAACTTGCTGGTAACTAATGTGGTTACTGTAAAATCATTATGTTCTGAGCCACGTATCTACTAATGTTTTTGTTATCCATCCTCTAGGATTACTGCATGACGTGGGCCGTGGGCCATTTAGCCACTTGTTTGAGCGCGAGTTTCTTCCCCGGGTTCTCAACGGCTACAAATGGTGATTCTTACATGCTACAGCAATGAATTAGTGAATATTCACTAATGATTATCCTATGGATATTTAAATAGTGAAACATGGAATTGCTTACACCCTTGAACATCTTTATCCATGCCATTTATAATTACTGGAGCCCTCAAAAAAAAAAAAGAGTGAGAGAGAGATTGTGGAATTGCTACGTATTTAGAGAATATTGTTTAAAAAAACTAATTATTGGCTCCACTACAATGATTACATTTAAAAGTATAATATCTTTCCTTCTTATAGCACATTTTACTCGTAGTTTTTATGGGAGCTGAATATAGAACCTTATTGAATCCATTCTGAAGCCTGAACATACTTAACTATAAGAACATTATGCAGTGTTGGAACTGTAGGAACTATTAATTCAGATTGCCAGGATACTACTTTAAAGTGAATTTTACTTGACTACTTCATAGCATCAGTCTCATCAGTGAAAAGTTAGTAAATGATGTTGGAAAAGCTCACTCTGAAAGATATATTAAACAGCTAGTCTAGAGCTGGTTGTTCACTCCGAGGATAGAAAATTTTATGATTATTAGGATTCCATTATCTTTGATTCTTTATTTTTGGCTTTTCTCCCTTTTGTTCGATTGTGATAATACTATTGTGCTTCGCTCCGTGCCTCCTACATGAGAATCCAAATTTGACTTCTCTCATAACTAGCATGCTACAGGGAAGCTACTCTGCTCTTACCTCTTTGTATTCTGCTGCTTTGGCATAAAAGCTGCTCGGTGGGGCTTGTGTGAACTTTCAATATGTATTTGTATGTGTGTGTGTGTGTGTGTGTGTGTGTATTTTGGAGAAAACCCATTCAGAAATGAATAGCACTTTAATGTTCAAAGCAACATGATAGATTTGCAAATGCTTTTCTTTTGTAAGTTAATTGGTAACTGTTGGTTACAAAGAATGCGCTGTTATATATTGTTTCAACAGTTTTGAGCCATTGCTTATGTAGCATCTGAATTACTACGGTAGCTTCAATAGCAGTTCTATTTTTCCTTTATAATAACAACATTTAGGTACAATACCAATTATTCATTTCACGTTTTTTATTTAATACTGTAAAATTGGTGTAGCTGTTTCATAATTTAGAATCGAATTGCTTATCAGGGGATAATATCACTGCATGATTTTGATTATTAATATGATGGAACCTTTTGCAGGTCTCATGAGGAAATGTCTCTGAAGATGATAGATCACATCGTTGATGTACACAACATTGACATTAAACCTGAAAGTCTTAAGAAAGTGAAGGTTACATTGCTATTTTAAATTCTTTTTCTTTTTGTGCTATCTTTTTCTTTCCATAGAATATTTTTCTTGAGTAATGTCTTGCCATTCAAACCTCACCACATGTTGAAAAGATGTTTCAAGAATTCACTTTATGGAAGGGAATTGAGTTCTAGGAGTACATAGCTCCAGGTGGACCTTGTGTATCTTTTTATGGGTCGTGCATCCTTTTACTGAAACTGAATGTTCTGAATGATTTCAAATATATCACACGATCGACATCTTTGCTTCTTTTAGTCTTTGAGTTTCCTTGGCCATCAAAATTCTTTCATTGCATAGTTCTGTGCATAAAATATATTGTAGACATGAGCTTACTAGTAAGAATAGATTATTATTAGAGATTACTATGACTTCTCCTTTTTCTTTTTCTCTCTTTTTGTTTTATGTTATGTGATATTTGTATGATTGTTCAACAGGAAATGATAGTTGCTAGCTCTGAAAATGCTCCATCAAAAGTAAGTTATGACAGTTAAAGGATTTCATGACGGTATTATTTCCACAAAATATTAATTTCATCTCTTAACATTGTTCTATGCTTGTACTGCAACTTTCATTCCTCAGTGCTTCTATCTTCTTATTTGCTGTTGTTGATCCTCTTCTTTTGTAGAGTTCGGAAGAGAAACATTTCTTGTATGATATTGTTGCCAATGGTCGAAATGGAATAGATGTTGACAAGTATACCACTTATCCCTTTTCATTTCATTTGGATGAGTTTTAATATATGATTATAGGTTTGGAGATTGAGACTTGTGGATAAATCATCTGTTTGGCAGATTTGATTACATTGTCCGTGACTCTCGTGCCTGTGGACTAGGCTGCCACTTTCAGTTTCAGAGGTGTGATAAACATTTATAGATCATTTTCTTGTTAGTGGATATATACTCAGAAACTCTCGTTGGTTAAAGTTAAAAAATTCAAGGATGCTTTTCTATATGCAGAAGTCATTAGTGGATTCAGTTTGTTACTTAAGGACTGATATGTGAAACTTTTTGAAACTTCTTACCACTTCTACCTGTAACATCTTACAAAATTATGTTCTTTTGTAACTTGCAGGCTATTGGAAAATATGCGAGTTATAGATGATGAAATATGTTTTCGTGCTAAGGAATGTATGTGTTGAATTGTCTGTCATCCTATTTTAAGAGCTCTTGTATTTTCCACTAAATTCATTTACATGTAAATGGTAATATGGTCAGATCTTACCATCCACAAGTTATTTGCCTCTCGTGCTGATCTGCATCGAACGGTCTATACGCATTCCAAAGTAAAGGTACCAAATATATCTAAACCACTTACTCAGTGGAAACCAATAAGTCGCACTATGTACGTCTGAAATCCCATTTCTTTGCATATATGCAACAACAAAAAAAAGAAAAAAAATTGCATTCAATTGACACTTTTCTTTTCAGGCAATAGAACTCATGCTTGTAGATGCCCTGACAAAAGCAAATGATTATCTTGAAATTGCATCCAGCATTCAGGATCCGGCTGCATACTGGAAGGTTTGATTATCTTTTAAATAGATTAGACTTCAATATGATTATGTCTTTGGAGTGTAACTTTTAAGTTGCTGCACAATCCATTTATTTAAACCCGCAGTTAGACGATACGATAATAAAGACCATTGAAATTCATCCCAGCAAGAAGCTTAAGGAATCTAGAGACCTGATCCTACGGATTCGGAGAAGAGATCTGTACCAGGTACTTGAATACATAAAATGAGGAAAGGGATAATGATTCCCTATGTTACACGGACTCGGATACGAGTGTCGGGTGTGACTGTGTATTTTAGCATCCAAAATTAGATTATGGATGCATGGATATGACAAAAAACGAGTCTAAGTATCAATCCACAAGACAATGTTTCAACTTCTACAAGTATTTATTAGTTTATACATACTAATTTCTCACATAAAAAATTTGTTTTCATTCTCAATAGTCTTGTTGCACTAGATAACTATACATCACAAATTTGGTTTTAATATTATTTGTACTCTTCACTATTTCTCTTATGATTGAGATTTCAGTCGTGTTTGATAAAAAGCAGCCTTGCCTGACACATATTCTGTACTCACACCCGTACCCGACACATATCTCGTACCCATACCTATATCAGGTTGTGTCGACATGAGTACTATGCCAAAACTGGCGAATCCGTGCAACATAGATGATTTAGGAAATAGTTCACGTACTCGGAAGCTAACCTAATACTACATGCATAATTTATTTTTGTTCTTTATTCGAGGTAACATGACCATAGTAATATATCATCCTTTTGCAGTACTGCAATGAGTGTGTGGTTCCCAAGGACAAGCTGGAGCACTTCAAAAATGTCACTCCCCAAGATATCATTTGTTCTCAGGTCCTTTAAATCTTATCCTAATAAAATTGCATGCCTTTTCCTTCAGACGTAGAATCTTTAACAAATAATTTTCCTGGCCAGAAAACTGGTGGTGTTACGCTAAAAGAAGAAGATGTTATTGTGAGCAATGTTAAAATTGATTTGACGCGAGGAAGGAATAATCCTATTGACAGGTACGTAGGAAAAAGTTGTGTGACAATTATGATGAATTAGTCATTCGTTTACTAAAACTCGTTGATAGATTTACAATTTCTAACATCATTTACCAATGAATCCTCTTGTGTGCATGTGCTTCCAGGGTCAGCTTTTTCAAGGTAATATAGTTTTTGTCTCACTGCCCTAATGATTATAGAATTTCCTTTGTGATTGTTCTTTTCAAGTCAAATCAAGAACATGGTTAAATAGTTTTTTCACAAACTAATCACAAAAGTATATAATCCAAATCAAAATAACTGATTTATTGTATTACAGATGCTCCAATGTGAGGATGGTTGAATAAACTGATGAGTTCCTTAAAATTATCTGTCCAGAAAATTAATGTTGTAAATATAAATTCTTAGGAGATTTGAATGATGTATGTCCATATTCCTGACTTATTACAGTCCGTTAGGGAATTTTAGGAGAGAAAAAAAAATTATTTAAGTTATAAGAGAAGATAAAATAAGAGAAAAGATTATGCTTTCTCTATATTTTGTTTGGATAAGTAGAAGAGAAAAGGAGAGGGAAAAAAAAAGAGTTATTTCTCTCTTATTTTGTTTGGTTAGCCTAAATAAAAGGAAAAAAAATAGTATCATTTACCAATTCATTCTTATAAAATTGTGTTTGTTTTTTAAGGTAATTTTTTGTAGTATGAAGTTTGAGTGTTTCTTTCCTTTAAATATCTTCGGTTTGAAGATATTCAAAAAATAGTCATTAAGACAAAACACTCTCTCTCTCTCTCTCTCTCTCTTCATTTCTCGTTTCTTTAGTAATTAAAACGAGTGATTATGGAAAAAAGAACTAAGTTTTTTGCTTTTCTTTGCTATCTAAATCACCCCATCCAAATGAGCCAAAAGTCATTGGACTTCAAGGTATATTTGAGTCCTAATGATAATTGGAACTCGAGAGACTTCCTTTGCATCCTTGGAAACCTTAAGAGTCCAAATTGCTGGATGTTTAATTGCTTATTCGGTTTTTCCCATATATGGGTTGGACACAAACTTAAACCCTGAGAAAATGGTCTTAAGCACTAGGAAAGCCAAAGTCTGAATTCTAATCTCCCTTTAATCGCCTGGACGGTCTTGGGTGGACAATACTTTTAGGTTGGTAGATTTCTCTTTCCAAAATGGTTTCATTTTTTTTTCCTGTGTAGTAGGCTTAAACAGCTTTTCTTTTACCAGGACTACGAAAGCGACAACAAATTCCCTATACGGGATGAGCGCATCAGTCACTTGCTGCCCGCATATTATCAAGATATGATAGTGAAGGTGTACTCTAAAAAGCCCGAATTGGTTGGTGAAAGCATATCGGTTCTGTTTTGATCAAGACCCTTGTCTTCCTCCCATGTACTTCTAAATTAATGTACTGACTATTGACAGTTATCATACAGGTAGAAGCTGTTTGCGACGCCTTTGAGAATTTCCAGCTGAGGACGTACGCGATGAAAACTCAAGTTCACGGGACTCCCGAGAAAAAGAAATGCCGAAGGTAATTATTACTACAGGATAGGATCCTCTGTCTCGAAAGATTCACGTTCCCTTGTGTCAATGCATTCGGAATTATTGGATCATATCTCGAGATTTTTAATGCTTCAATCACTTCAAGTGTACTCGAATAGAAGAACGGGAATATTTCGAGATAGAGAATCCCAATCAAATTATTATAATTGTATCTTGTCTCACCTTGGTTTTCCTTGCAAAATGTACATATTCCGTATGGTGCATAAAGGAAGAAAACTAAAATAGCCATATGAGCAGATGTATAAAGAACTTACACAGCTCCATCTAGATTTCTCCTAGGTGTACAGACCGTTATAATTGTAACCTGCCATGCCCTTGATTGCTGAAACTTGTACTACTCGTAATAGACGAAGCTTATGCACATCTTGAATGAACAAGGATACTCTATGATGCTTTTTTGGTGCAATGCATCAATCCAAGAGCTAATGCCAATACAATTTCTGAGCTTTGTATTAAGTGCCATTAGATGATTTATTGTACCAAAATTGCACCGTAAAGAATTCGGACTTAACACGAAATTGGATCCTTTGGTGTGCAATTGGGGTGCAATGCACTCATCAAATAGTCAAAAATAAATAGTAATTTTAAAGATGAATGATAATTCAATTTTTAACTCTTCGATGGTGTATTGCACTATAATTGCATAATAGAGAAATCAAATCTTCTGTTAGGTTCTGTTTGTTTCAGCAGAAATATATTTTGCTAAAAAGTAGAAAATATTTTTTTGTAAATTTTTTTTTAGCGTTTGATTGCAACTTTGAATATTATAGTAGTAATAATTGTGTTAATTGTTGATATGAATGTTAGTGATATATAAGGTCAAGAATGAACCTAAGGGGTTGTGCTGGCGAGGGCCACCCAAATGCTCGGAAAAGCTCTCTTATTATAATAGGGTTATGTTTGAATATTTTCAAATTATGTAGATTTGCTCTCCTAAAATTTTTGAAATATTTATTACGTGGCTTCTTAAAAATTTTCAACTAGGTTTTTTAATTAGGTATTTTTAAAATCATGAGTATGACAATAGATTGGGTCATGTGACGATAGTGGTGGAGATACGGTGGGACCGTAATAATGAAAATATTGGCGTTAACGGCGACGATGGAGACAAGATAATAGAAATGTTGGTGGCGATCGCAGCGGTGGTAGAGTGGTGGTGCTTAAGTGATATATGTCTTACGAGAAAGCAATTTTTTTTTACAAAAAATTAGTCTTAAGTTCTTAAAATTGTAGCGTTTTTGTTTTTCATCTGCTAACAAAATTTTTAACGTGCGAATTCCAATTTTAACGCGCGAGCTTCGATTGGACTCTAGAATAGATAAATTTATCTATGTATTTTTAAAATATGTATAAAGCACACAGATAAATTTTATTTATCTTACATAAATAAGCATACAGATAAATTTATCTATGTGCGTTATACGTTGTTTGAAAAAGCACACAGATAAATTTATCTGTCGTGCATAAATAAATATACAGATAAATTTATCTGTGTTTTATACGTGCTTTGAAAATGCACGATGTTCTTCTTACAGATAAATTTATCTGTCTGTTTATGTATACAAGATAAATAAATTTATCTGTATACTTGATACATGTTTTGATAATTTATAGATAAATTTATCTATATAAATAATACAGATAAATTTATCTTCTTTGTATAAAATAAGACGATAAATAAATTTATCTGTATATATTACATATAAATTTATCTATTTGTATTAAATTTATCTATGTTGTAAGCGATTGAATCTCGTGCGTTAAAAATTTTGTTGATAAAATTTGCGCGTTAAAATTTATTTTTTAGATCTTTCGTTAAAAGGCCATTTTTTTTAAATAATGAAAAATGTCTCTTTTTAAAATTTATTTATTTTATATTGATATTTCTATTAATTTTAATTTTTGTCGTGCTAAACTCAAAAGATATTAAAAAATAATAATTTATACAAAATATTTTGCATGAAAACAAATACAGCATTGATTGTTGATTCAGAATTTCAGATGGTGAACAGTTGAATCATTGTGATGGAATGTTTGTCTCTCTCATTACGTGCCCATGATTTTATAGGAAATTTAAGCAGCCTTCCCTTTTATTATATTTCATTCAGTAATATTAAGTATATAGACTTTTAACCACAAATTAATCACAAAAATTAAATTATGATTATTTATTTGTATTGAAATTTATAGTACTTGTTTGACAAAGCTTATGTTACTAGTTTTTTAGTTTTTTATTACTGATTTTAACTGTAAATTATAATTTTTTTTAAATATTTATAATTTTTACTACAATTTTTAATTATTATTATTTATTTCAATTACAAGTTATAATTTTTACCAAGCACTCGTAACTTCTGTTAAAAATTACAATTTATAAGTTATTAACAGTAGTATTTCCAAATACTCCATAAATTTTAATATAAATAAATAATCAAATCTAATTTTTGTAACTTTTGTGGTTAAAAATTTATGTCTTTAAGCATTTTCCTATTTCATTTGTTATCTTGACATGCAATGAGTTAGATTGAACACAATTAGAGACACATCAACTTGGTAAAGTTAGATTAATTTTTTTGGTAAAAAATAGTTAAGAAAACTTAAATGCATTGCAAATTTGATATAAAATTAATTTAAGAGTTATATTAAATGCAATAAAACATCTCTTTTAAGAAAGAGAGAAAAGCCTATAAGCACGGAGCATAAACTTAACTAACAAATAAAGGATAATAATTAATCATGTACATTGCTATTTATTTATTTTTATTTTTTTTCTATAGCCAGTTATAATTATATCGTAGTTTTAATCTAATTTTGTAAAAAAAAATTATTGAAAATTGAGAGCTCGCGGTCTCAAATTTGATATTAATAGTATTGATTTACTTATGTCAATCTAGCAAACGTTCAAAGAAATTATAAAATTATTTTGTAAAAAAAATGATAAAAAAACATATGACGAGATAAGAAAAAGCATACCAAAAAAAAAGAAGAAAATGCAACCAAAACAAAGTAAAAGAAAAAATGAAAAAGAAAGTGAGATAAGGATAGAGAAAATAAAGATTGAAGAGAAGAGAGAGAAAAAGATCTAAAGAAAGAGAAAGTGGAGGGGAGTTATCGTTAGTGCTTCCTAGTTCCTTCACCATAGTGGAATGTAGTATTGTGATGGATTAAAAGTTTTGGATTATTTTTATGTTATATATTTGTTGAAAATGATTATATTTTAAGATTTGATTTTAATTAATACAATTTAATTTTACCAAGTAATTAATATAATTTAATTTTTCTATTTATTCTATTATGTCGTAATAATTAATATAATTTTATTCCACTATTTTTCCAATTCTTTTAAAATTAATTTTAATCCATATAACAAAATAGGTTTGTAACATTTTTGTAAGCGTTAAAAATTCAACTATAAAAATGAAATAATTTTGAGATTTTATTTTGTTCTCTCTTTTCTCTCATGTTCTTTTATGCAAATAAGTAAAAAAAAATATTTATTAATATTACTTCTCTTTTTATTAATCAAACAAAAAAATAATTTAATTTTTATTTTTATTATCTTTTTGTTTATCTTATTTTACGTTTATAAATTAGTAAATTAACAAAATTATGTTTTTTTATCGAGCATTTTAAAATTATTCGATTAACTAATTATTGAATTATTGATATTATTTTATATTTTAGGCTTAATATACTAAAACTAAATAATTGAGTGCATTTAGCCTGTGTTTGGACTAGTTTTTTTTTAGTGATTTTTAGATTTTTTGACTTTTTTTGTAAAAAAGTAGATGTCAAATTATATTTAAAAAAAGTGAAAAAAAAAAGCATAATTAAGCCAAACCAATTGTTTTTTTTTTTAAGCCAAAAAGCTAAAAAAAAAGTTAGCCCAAACAGAGACTTAGACACAAGTCTTAACTGGTATGAAATAATATCTAAAATTTTCGTGTACAACTATCTTAAGTTTATCCGAAGGGGTTGGTCTGATGGTCAAGACTTGAGACTTAAGAGTTTGCTCTCTCTTATGTCTCAAGTTCGGAACTTCTTTGGTGCTATTAATTTTTTGAACTCAGTTCATACGAGATTTTGTCTTGACTTTAATTTAGAATTTTCGTAATTAAACGGTGGAATTAATCTTTTAGGAATTAGTCGAAGTGCGCGTAAACTGACCCAGACATTTTGAGTTGTCAAAAAAAAAACACTTTCTTAAATTTGTAAATTTAGCTTTTAATTTCTTACAAAAAATATATATATAATGTTTATTTTTTGTAAAAGTGTAGATCAATTCTTTTACTTTTCAAATTTGTCAATAGTTTTCGTTTATATTTTATTTTTGATTCAAATGTATAAGATTTAGAGAAACACAATAACTTGTAAATTTCATGTTTATCAAACTAAAACATTCAAAAAAAATTATCATTTACTTATAATTTTTTAATTCTAATCAAATAGATGCAAGAAAATAAACTTTGTTTTTTCTTTTCCTGCCTTTCACTTCATTTTTCACCATTTACACTTTTCATAAATTTTTCTAATCGAACAGAACCTAAAGATAAAGTTAAGAATTTTGTTACTGTCATCAATTATTTACGAAGTAAGGAGATTGACTTCACAACTTTGAATATAATCAAGGGGCTTTTTGAGAAAAGTACCATATTTAAGAATTATTAAAGATTTTTTTAAAATTTATGTCTTATTACATTTTTATTTACTTTGAACTTCGTTTAATAATCGATCTATACATGAAAAGGCTATTTTTTTCTCTCTACTAAAATCTCTGGGCTGCAGTCTGTGCCTTTTTTTTTTTAATTCTCTTAATTTCTTTTGTCTTTTTTAAATTCTATCCAACTTTAATATCATTATTATCATCTTTAATAATACTAGTAATTTATTTTTATTTTATACATTTTATTTTTTAAAATACAAATATATATATATATATATATATAATATTTTATACACTAATTATTTAAAATTTGAGGTGTTATAATAGCAATCTAAGTCAACATGACCTTAGTTTATCACATATTTGGCACAAAAGTCGTTTAGAATTAATAAAACCAAATGATTGTCTCTTGAGCTGATTATTAGGAATATAGTTAGATTGTGGCCTAGTTTGTTAATCTGCATTTTATTGAAGTTTAAAAGGTTAAAAAAATTTCGTTTTTAAACTCAAAAGTTTTTAGATTTTTTTTTGCTTTTCACATATTTTTTTTAAAATATCATAACTTTTATTATATAAATTCATATTTTATAAATCAAAATCTATCAAACAGAATCCGTATTAAATATAAAATTATATAAAAATAAATTTTAAAAAATTATAACAATTTTATGCAAAAAAATTTATTTTTTGATCACTTAAAACTACTTTAAGCCGTTGGCTTAAAGGCACCCCATACCTCTTTAGAATGAACTTTTGACTTTTTAAATTTATAATAATTTAAACAAAAATCATGAATTAAAACTAAGTTGCCAAATGATGTATTTGTGGTCCCTTCAACTGGTTGGTGGGAGTAAAAGTGCTTCAATCACTAAAGATAAACAAACTTATAAATGCGTTAAAATGATTTTTTTTTTCTTTTACCTGAATTAAAGTTATTTAGTCAATATTTATTTCGAATTCTTTCTGCGATAGAAGATGAAAAATATGTTCAGACTAAGTTAATTTTTCTAGTAAAACTAAAGAAAAATCGTATAAAAACAATAAAATATTTTCTAAAAACTATGCAACAAATTACATTATAACTTTATTAGTGTTAGTAGTTGACCGTGTTATGCCTGGTTTAATGTGTTTTGATTATATTTTTGTTATATATTTTTATGTTTATTTTTTAATTAAAATTTTTAAATGTGTGTGTTCTTTTACACCTTGCTATTAACGAGAGTTTTAGACTCTGTTTGTTTTGACGTAAAATATTTTATCAAAAAAAATATTATACATGTAAAATAATTTTGTAAAAAATATTTTTTTATTTGTATTTTTTGGTATTTGATTAAAATTTTAAAAATAAGAATGAGAGATGAGAGTGACCAAATGTGGGAATTATTCAAGTGAAGGATTCTGAAAAAAATCTAAAAAAAGTCATGTGTCATTTTTATTTGCTATGAGAATGATCAAATGCAGAAAGAATTGAGCGAAAGTTCCAAATGTGCATTTTAAAATTAACTTACGAGTTAATTTTTTATAAATTAAATTTGGTCTAATAAGGTAAAATATTTTATTAAAACATATATTTTACATAGATATTATCAACCAAAGAGTGAAGATAAATAAAATATTTTATCTGAAAATATTTTTTACGTCAAAATAAATAAAGTCTTAATGTAGAATTATTTTAGCGATTGCCTATGCTATGCATTGCAATGTTTTCTAGAAACATAAGAATGTAATTAATAAATCAAATATAACTAAATTGTATAAATGATTAAGATAAAAATAGAATATCCAAATTGTTTGAATGATTAAGTTAATAATAGAATAAGGATATTATTCATTTCCTAGTCCCATCTTACTTGAAATGTAAAAAAATATACATAAATTTATTTATCGTAAATAATGATAGGTGATGATAATTTGTCTCAATTTTGCTCGAATCCCATATGCCTTTCACATTCCTTTTTAACTTTTATAATAAGGCTGTGTAGTAATAGGAATCTCTTCCCTATTAAGTTTTAAATTTATAAGGCAGAAACTGCTGTGAAAATAATAAATTAACAAAATTTTAAATTAGTAAATAAATACTTAACACAAATATATAAGAATAACTAGTTCTTTAGGAACAATTATATCACGGATATTTAGAATCATATATATTTATTTGTAAGAATTCAATTTTTTATACAATCACTCTGTCTGTTCAAATTTCGTGAAAATTTGATTTATATATATATATATATATATATATATATGAAAGGAATATGACTACATTTATCAAGACCATATTAATAATCATTCATTTTAGTTTCAGTTTCATAACACTTCTTCTTGTTTAACAATGCACTAAGAATATAGCTCGTCAAAACCTTATCAAGGAAAACCCATTGAGACAAAACTTTTGATGAAAAAAAAAGAGTACAAGATTCTTGTATTCTCCATAATGGTTATGAATATCGTCTAGTTGCTTTAATTAAACCTTGCTAAGGAAAACTCTGTGGAAAAAATCTTAGACGATAGAAAAATAATACAATCTACTAATGTTCTTTAGGTAAGTGTCTCCCTCTCAACTTCGTATGATAAATTTCTGAGTTGACGCATTCCAATTCTCTGTGCTAGCTTTCTAAATGTTGCAGTCGATAACGATTTTGTAAATAAATTTGCTGGATTATCACTTGAGTGTATTTCTTGAACATCAATGTCACTGTCCTTTTAGAGCTCATGCGTATAAATTTTTTTTAAAGAAATATGCTTTGTTCAATCACCCATGATGTAGCATCCTTTGATCTGTGTAATGCATACTGCATTATTTTCATACAATAATGTTGGAGTATCTTTAGTAAAGAAAAACTCATATCTTTCCTGGACATGTTGAATCATTGACTATAACTAAATACACTCTCAACTTGCTTCGTCAATTACCAATATCTCAAAATGATTTGAAAAAGTTGCGTTGGTGCAGAACTATATCTTGCTAACAAATTAATAGTGAAGGACATTTTGGTTTTGTGCAATTTGCAAGACACATAAGAGCTCCAATCGTACTTAGATATGGTACTTCATAACCAAGAAGTACTTTTTCATCTTCTTGATTAAGTGATCGAACAATCATAGGAGCTAGTGCTCAAAGGATAAGCTTTATTAATAGAAAAGTGTTTCAAAACTTTTCTTGTATATGTAGACCGGTGTATAAGAATCCTATTTCACAAATGCTCAGTTTGTAAACCAAGATAAAACTTTATTTTACTAAGATCGTTCATCTCAAACTCATTCTTTAAACAAATAACAGTTTTTCTCAACTCTTCAGAAGTCTCAACAAAATTCAAATCATCTACATATACTGTGACAATAGCAAATCCAGATTCTGTCCTTTTAATAAAAACGCATCGACATATTGGATCATTCACATATCTTTTTTTAACTAGATATTCACTGAGTCGACTGTACCACATACATCTAGATTATTTCAATTCATATAACGATCGTTGTAATTTGATTGAATAGATACTTTTAGGTTTTAAATTGCATGCTTTAAGCATTTGATATCCTTTGAGAATTTCATATTAATTTCAGTATCAAGATATCCATATAAATATGTTGTAACTACATCTATTAGATGCATATCTAAATTTTCTGTAACCACCAAGCCAATCAAAAATCTGAATGTGGTTGCATCCATGACAGGTGAATACGTTTTCTCGTAATCAATACCAGGTCTTTGTGAGAAACCTTGTGCAACTAATCGCACTTTATATCTTATAATTTCATATTTCTCATTGCATTTTCGTTTAAATACTCATTTATATCCAATTGGTTGCATCTTTTCAGGGGTTTAGACTATAATTTCAAATATTTCACGTTTTGTTAGAGCATTTAGTTCTGCTTAAATTGCTTCTTTCCATAATGGCCAATCATTTCTACGTCGATATTCTTCAACAGTTTGTGGTTCATTTTCATCATTACTTCTGGTAATATCAAGAGAAACATTGAATGAGAACACATTGTCAACAATGATTTTATTTTTTTGCCAAACTTCTCTTGTACTCGTGTAATGTGTTAAGATTTCATTATTTTCATGTACTTGTTCCTCTTCAAGAGAAAAATCATTTTGAACTCTCTTTTCAAGAGGTTCCACTTCTAGGGTCGTTTGTTTTAGGGATTTTGCCTCTTTAGGGGCACTTATCTCAGTTAGTACAACTTCTTCATAAATACTAACTTCTCTGCCTTGGATTATGCTTTTATGGGAAATTTTATCTTTGGCTCTGACAGGCCTTTCACGCTTTTAGTGTGTTTTAGACCCATTTGCTGCTATATCACTCGATTTAGATATATCAATTCTTGCTAGAGTGTTAGCAGTTGCTATATGAGACTTTATTATTCTCTTTGTGTCGATAAATACATCTGATAATTGATTTTCATCACTTTGCAAATGAATAATTTTTTGAACTTTTAGTTCACATTGATTAGTATGCGGATTAAGATGCAGTAACATTTGGGCATCCCAAGTGATTTCTGTCACACCCATTTCTAAAAACACAAAATCGATAAAGAATATTATCATATCCTGAGATTGCACAATTTTTTCTTTGCGTTACAGCGAAGGTAGTGACTAAAGGGATTCGGGTGAGACATGAATTCTACTAACCCCCTTTTTTTTACTTAGAAAAAATCGATGTAATCTCAAATAATCAAATAAGTAGTACTTGTATATGATATTATTTTTTTAGTATGCCCAAACCGGTGTATACCAAACAAAATTATTAAACTGGAATTAGTTATTTATAGGAAACAAGCAATTGTACATGTTTCGGATACGTTATCCTGTATCCTCAAACCAACGTATATTTTACAAAAAAATATTAACTACGAGCCTGGAATTATAAACTTGACCACTGTGGTGGACCAACTCTAGTCATCTCTGCTATCTGCAACCACAAATATTACAGGATAGTGCATTTAGTATTATAATGAACGAAATAAAAAAAGTTATTCTACTAAAACATTATACTTTTCATAAGAAAAGTAAGATAGTGCATCAACTTGTCATAAAATTTCATAAATAATCTTATTAGATTTTTAGGATCTCACAAGTTATAATAAATTTTTCTCAATCTTTGTAAAATTAGCACTTTAGACTTAACAACCACAAATTATGGAATTCACTGTCTCAAAATAAAATTTTTGACATAACCGTCACAATGCAAAATAATCATGTCTCATTCACAACTCATACCCAACAGTAACCAAGTAATCGTTAACCTCACGACCGGGAGTTCCAACGGTATCGTAAACTCAATTATCAATGCACGAATTAGCAACGTGATAGAATGAGGGTCACTCTCCACCAAGCACGAGTGGTATGTGCTGTCCGGGACTTATAACTCGCAAAGCCTTTGAGGCAAAAATCCCAGCTCAACAGGCAACTTCCCCTATTGGGAGCAACAACACCCATAATTGGGCAACAACACCCATTTGCTATTTTTTAGTATGCCCAAACCCCAGCTCAACAGTATCAAAAACTTTCTTTCCACATACTAATACTTTGTAAAAAGTGCAGATAGCATATTTAGAAATATCATAGCATTTGAAGAAAAGATCATGCTATCACAAATTTTCATGGTTAAAAAACATGGACGTACAACAAGTTTAAAGCAAAGTTCATGTATTTTTATTTAAAATAATACTTATATACTCTCACATGCATTTATATTCAAAATAATACTGCATTTATGTTCAAGATAATACTTAAGTATCTCCCATGCATTAATATTTAAAATAATATTGCATTTATATTCAAGATAATACTTAAGCATCTCACCTCGACTTAGGCGTGACAAAACTCTCTCTTTGTTCCTGATCCCAAAATTTTTAATCATCCGGTGATAAAATCTTAATGCATAATGGAGAGAGAGATATTACATAAGAGAGAGAGAATTGATGGCCGGGGACGGTGGCAGAGGCTGACGGCGGCGGTGTTGGCGGCGTCCGGCGACGGCAGTGGCTGAGCGGTGTCGGGCTCGCGGTGGCGGCAGCGTTGAGTGTTTTGCTTAAAAGCTCACTGTGTGTGAGAGATGATATGTGATGATATATTGCCACCAAGTACCTTTTATAGGCTGACCCAAATCTTTTTCAATCGTTAGTTTTGATTTGATCTTATCTAAATCTTATTCAATCATTACCTTTGATTTGATCTTATCCAGAATCCAAATCTTATTCAATCATTACCTTTAATTTGATCTTATCCAGAATCTTATCCAAATCTTATTTATAATCCTATCAAAATATATATTCAAAGAAATCTAAAATTATTTAAAATTCTTATCGCTATATTATTATTTGTTAGAAATTTTATTTTTACAAATTTTCTACCAACTATCAAATAATATATATTTCTAAGAAGTGACACGAGTTTTATTTTTATTAACTGTTATGGTATGGGTTATTACAGATTTCAAGTTGATTTTTAGGCTGTGGCTTTTTTTTTCCTAACGATGGAAAGATTGACTCATCAAAATAACAATCATCAAAACGTACCTTAAAAACACCACTGGTAAGTGGTTCAAAATACCTAATAATAGATAGAGAATCAAAACTCACATAAAATCGAAGTCGACGTTAGGGATCCATTTTAGTGCGTTGAGGGGGAGAAATATAAATATAAACAGCACAATCAAAACTCTTATATGACTAATATTTGATTTTTGACCAAGTATGAGATGTAGCAGCGAGTACTTATTATATGAACTTGATCTTACGCGAATTAGAGATGCAGCATGTAGTATGGCATGTTCCCAAATAAAAATAGATAATTTTGTCCTCATAAGTAAAAATCGAGCAATTAGCTGAAGTCTTTTAGTAAAAAATTTGATTGAGCCATTCTAAGTATGAGTGTGTGTAACAGAATACTGAACATCAATCCTAATAGACATATAATCGTTATTAAATAATTGTGATGTAAACTCACTAACATTATCTAGACGAATTGTATTAATTGAATAATATGAAAATTGTGCTCGTAATCTAATTATTTAATCAAGCAATATAGCAAATGTAATATTCCGAATAGAAAGCAAACAAACATGTGACCATCTAGTTGATGTATCTATTAGAACTATAAAATAACAAAATTGACAACATGAAAAATATATGAGACCACAAATGTCTCTTTGAATTCTGTGTAAAAGGGTTGGTGATTCAACAAGTACTTTTAAGGGTGATAGTGCCACGATCTATTTCTAAGAATGGCGTCCGTGACCGGTCAGTGAGTCAAACCCTCCCGAGGCCTCTTATTATAAATTTTTTTTTTATAATTTGTGAAAATAAACAATTTTATTTTATTTTATTTCACAAAAGCTAAGTCGGTGATTTTTTCAAAATTTCTCAAAGCTTACTAGTGCATATATATCAGAAATATTCATGTTCACGAGTACATCATAAGAGAAAAATATAAAGTAACAAAAGAAGGAAACATGATGCATCCATTCAAACTGATTTATTTTAAGCATCACCTGAAAAACGATTTTAGCAACATCATTAACAAAACTAGTGTGAGTACATAGATAACTGAGCTATTATTCGCTTTTTATTTTTAGAATAATATCCGAATAAACAATTCTAGCAATAATACGGGGAGTTATCCCGTAGTGAAAAATGTTCATTTCCTAGTTACTTGGCTGTGACCTATCGCATTTATTACATTACTTCGTTGGTATGCTTTATCGTCCTCCAACCGCTAGTACGCCGTTTATACTATCATTCTCATCATTATAATATCATGTTTTCATAATCATTTTCAATAATAGTGCACCTCAAAATTATTATAAAATAATAATTAAAAATTCAATTAACTCAGATATCAAAAGACTCACTTGATTTTAAATTTTGATTAGAAAATTTCAAAATCTGAACACAAAAAAAAAGAACTAACTTAGCATGATTGTTGTAAGATAATGTAAAATTCTTTTAAGGTCTAATAAAAATATTTGAATCTAATATGTTTTGTCAAAGCTAACTAACTACAATTTTAGTATTAAAAGTTCTTAGTTACTTTAAGAAATATAAAAAAGATTAAAACTCTTATTATTTTTACATAAAAGAGTTGATTTGTAATTATGGAAACTAATTTATATATTTGTTTCTTTTCTAAAAAAAAACATGGTCTAATCTAACTAAAATCTATTTAAAAAAAAAAAGAGCACACTCTTTAAAATAAGAACAGTTTATTTAACTTCTAAAAAAATCAAATTTCTTTTTAACATCTTTTATGCTTTAACACAATTTATTTTTACATGATAGATTTTCAAGGTATAAAGAATAAATTAGAATACAAATTAGAATTCTTCATTTAGTTTTCATTATTTTTAGCTTTCTATTTAAAATAATAAAAATAAATAATAAATACTAATTAACATAAAAAGAAATCAAATAAATGATTCTCACACAGTCGAAACACATGCACACACAGCATGCATCTATATATTCTACACACAACATATATAATGTTATACACGCACATACAGTATTAATTCATATAAATACACATATATACACGTCATATATACATATATATTTTATACACACATGGTATTTATACAATATATACAGCACACACACTATACACTAAACAGAGAGAGAGAGAGAGAGAGAGAGAGAGAGAGATATATATATATATATATATATATACATGAGTGAGAGAGAGAGAGCATAAAGAGAGAGATAGAGGCAGCACAGAGAGAGAGAGAGATAACAGAGACAGAAAGGGGGAGAGACAGTAGAGACCAGGTCGTCGGTGGTGAACGGCGGTGGAGCGGACTCGGTGGTGAAGGCTAGCGGTCGCCGCTGTGACGTCGGTGGTGAGGGTGTTGCGGCGTGAAGGAGGTTCGGCTTCAGTTGGAAGAAGAAGAAGCTTAAAGCTTCTGGACTGAGTATTATATA
>JAOTRH010026644.1:0-21520 GCA_034768845.1 Heliamphora exappendiculata | reverse complement strand
GATTTTATTCTATTATATCTTCTTATTGTTTATCCTTATTCGCCTATAAATAGGCCATATATTGTACAGTTTCAATAGATAGAAAATATAGAGTTATTTTCTCTTCTCAATTTCTTCGCTAGGAAAAGCATCACCTAGTTGCATAAAAAATAATGTAGATGAAATTAATGAGAGGTACCTTAAATTTCTTCCCAAGTTTCTTAGCTCCAATCTTTACCTGATTAATGTCCATAGTGACTGGACGATGGGCAACAGCATTTTTCATTCTATCAAGTCATTTGTTCTAAACAAGCTCAAAATCAGGCAGAAAGAAGACCTTACAACTTTTAGCTTCATATATTGAAATTAAGACATGAGTTGTATCCTAAGCAGTATTTGATCACAGTGCTATTTTGTTCAGCCACCTAACAAATGGGTGAATGATAATAAATTTCACTATACATTTGGTAGTTGAGTCCACAATTTACTATACATTTGGCAGTTGAGCCTACAATTTAAACTAAAAAAAAGAATAAACAATATATACCATCTCATTTGACACTAACTATACTCATTATTTTATTAGTCCAAATTATTGAACTTATCTTACATTTGCAGTTAAGTCCAATTGAAAGGTAAATAATACCTATTATCTCATTTGGCAATTGGGTTCTACAATTCAAAGTAGAGTCTACAATTTAAATTAATAAGAGATCGAGTATTATTTACTTTTATCTATTTAAGTGGGTGAATAATTTTTTTTTTTCTTCATGTGAAGTTTGAAGAGATGCCCTCAAGTTAATTAGATTATTGTTTGCATAAAATTTAAGGAAAAGATTTACTTCTCCATCTAGGATTCTTTGCCATGAAAATTATTTATTGACTGTAATGACGAACTAAAAACTTAAATTTCCATAAATTTCCGTGGTGGTGGGAGGATAAAATTTTTATGAACGAGGTGTTATCATCAATTTGATCGATGGACATCGGATAAATATCTTCCTCAATAGGTTACTTGAACCACAACAAAGGAGAAAGAAACAAATTTATAAAACTTCCAAGAGCTTCTTATTCCGATTATGACAGGACACCCAAAGTGGTTGTAGAAAAATGTGTGGTACTGCTGTGTTCAAGGTGTACCAAGATTTGTTATATTTTAAAATGACGATAGTTGTTTTTATATATATAATTTTATAATTTGAAGTCTTTGTATTTGTATTATAAATATAATAGTCATTCATTTTTTCTAAAACACAAGTGATAAGATCATGTGACTAATGATGTTCAATAAATCTAATTTTATAACATAAAGTGATGAAATCATGTTCCTAATAATGTTCAAAAAAATCTGATTTTTTATATGAAAAATGTAGTCATCAAGGTTTACAATATGAACCGTGCAAATTATAAGATTATTTAGAAAATTAATATTATTTTAGAACATAGCAAGGCCTAAGACACGTCAAGAAATCTGTTCCCAAAAAATTGAGTGTTAATTTTGAGTAATTTTTTTATAATATGGGCCACACATTTTGCATAGGAGTATCTCGTAAATTATATTTGTTTGATGGATTGAACACAGCCTGATCAAACCTACCAATAGATTAACACCTACAAGAATTAACAAACGTGAACTAGTCGGTGGTAACTCGCCGGAAGCCATTCTGATGATGAATTAGAGAGTATTTAAGAGAGAAAAAAACTAGTAAGAAAGCAATTTGATAAAGTTTTCACTTATAGAATCAGATTATGCATACTTTTGGCCTTTGAGCCATCTCCTTTTATAGTGGAAGGTGCCCTCTCTCTTTCTTTAATTCTCATGACCGATCAATTGTAGTCACATCGCCATAAATGTTCGCTTCTCGGCCATTCTTTGAGCTGAGATTCCAGTAATAAATGTTTCTCTCGAGACTACAACGCACTTGATAGGTAAAAAACGCTCGGTCTAATCACATTTAATACTATTCTATCATGGTCACATCGCATTAAATGATGTATTTTTCTCAGTTATATCGTATTTAATGTGACACCTGGGTCTAAACTCACGTTCGTCGTTGGTCATATTTAGTTCGGCCTTAGACCGTTTAACGTGTGAGCTGACCTGTCTTCATTGGGCTCTTCTCCTTTGGGCCTCGATGAGCCCCATCGGGTTGACGGCCCATCCCCTTTCATTTGCTCCTCAGCTCTCCTCTTGCTCAGTATGAGGGGAGCTGACTCGTCCTTCATCCTTACTTTAGCCCTATTAATTACGCTCCCGCTTGTTATTTAAATGTCATTCATATCTCGCCATGCGTTAGAGCGCAATTGGTCCGCACTAGGGCATCTTGCACCTTCTCGATGATAGACATGCAACGTTTCGCCTGCCTGAGATGACTGTTGGCGTTTGGTTTTCGAGGGTGAGAACCCTCTTCTATAAATGGGTCCCTGGGCCTCATTTTTCTCCTTCTTCGATCTTTGAATTCCCCAGAGCTTCTCCATTTTCTTCGCCTTGAAACATTTTTTTGCCTCGCCGTCACCGATTGCCACCGCCATTGTCGCCGCATAATACTCCCGGCGAACCCCATCGCTACCACACATTTGGTCAATCACCATTCAGCGTCGACGTCCTCGTCTACTGCTTAGTAAGTTTTTAGTTTAATTTGTTTTCAATCCCTCATGCTCTCTTTCCTTTTCTTCTCTTTTTCTTCTTTTCCCCTTCTTCTTTCTGGGTTTGGGTTGTTCGAACCAGAGGTCCTCTTTTCTTCTCCTCCTTTAGTTCTTCTTCTTTCCATTTTCCATGGCTAAAAGGGGGAAATTTGTCAAGGAGGTAAGCACCCCCCACCCTGGAAGCCTTTAGGTCCACTTTCGATCACGGTTCACTATTGCGATCCTGACATTCTTGGGTCTCCCTTTCTTCCCAGGGGAAACGAGGTCGCATTCCCCATTATCGCCATCGTAGAGGTCGGGGTCTGTTTCCCTGTCAACCCTCTCATGAGGAAAATGCTAACCACCTACCGCCTTACTCCTAGCTAAGTCTCTATAAACTTTATTAGGGTAGTGATGGGAGTGGCCGAAATCAACCATCGCCACGATTTGAATCTCGGCGTCCATGAGATATTCCACAGCTACACCATTGCCTGTAATGACCACACCTACTACCTCCGTCAAAGGAGTGTTGCCTAACAAATGGTGCACGACCTCCCTGATTTGGACAAGCATAGTGACGACTATGTCCTGGTGGGAGGAGATTTCGAGTTCCAACCCAACCACACTAGACTTGCTGGCCGCTCTATTCCAAAGGTTCTAGGGAGTCCAGGTCGGTTCGGTTCCCATTTTTCCCTGATTCGTGTGTTGTTGTTCCCTTCCTCTTTTTCTTCACTGTCATTAATTATGCAATTTCTGGTTTCCTTTTGCAACAGCCTCCCTAGATAAACAGAAGAAAAGGCAGGCCACTTTTGCCAAGGTACAACGCTGTCTCAATATCAGAGAGACCCGTTCGGCACTTGATCTCCTTGATTACGTGTCAAGTTACCGACGAGTGATACACCATAGAGAAGTTTGGCTACAAGATCCACCATTCCCACCTCTAGCAGAATCTCCACCTCCGCCACAACCAGAAGAGGAGGAAGATATGCTGAGACAGAGGACCTTCGACCTGAGGGTGGTCGTGCTTGGCCAAAACGTCGCAAGCACCTCGGCGACCCCTGCCGTGAGGATATCAGCACCACCACCACCAAGGGATCCAGCCTCGCTGATTCCTTCACCTTTTCTTGCCCCCGTGCCGACCGCCGTTGAAGTGCCAGTCGCGACCGGAGGTACCATTCGGCCACGCTCTTCATCTTCCCCGAAGGCACACCCTCTCTAGCACTACCGCCTGGTTCGTGGTGATGGCACTCCAACTGCCAAAGTCACCCCTATGAGGAAAAAGGAGACCGAGCCTCCTACTCCTACCCCGTGGCTTTTCGAGTTCAACCTCCCAGGTCACCAGCTCAACGTGGACGACTCCTTGAAGTCGGGCAACGTTGCGGAGTGCCTCGCGAGGGAGCTTGCTCAGCCCCTTGACATAGCCGACCACTCCGACTTATCTTTGTCGACCCTTTTTGATAGAGTCTACTAGCTCGGTGTCGGGGTAAGTCTTTTCACTCTCATGTCTTCCTTTCTCTCCTCCCCCCTTTGCTTACTCGGTATCTGACTCTTTTGCCTTATGTATGTCTTTGTAGCAACTTCGGGACATGACCGTACTGCACGATTGTTACACCGAGCTATCAATGAAAACTAAGAAGCTCAGCAAGGCGCTCACTCAATTTGTCAAGCATGCAAAAGGCTTGAAGGTCGACCTCGCTTGAAACGCCTCACCCCTTCAAGGGTTGGAGGCTCGGTTGGAGGCCTCCAAAGAGAAAAAGGCAAAGGAGGAGGCGGTCATGGTTGTTGCTGCCAATGTCGTGCTTCGAAGTTTGTTAGCAACCACTCAGGCTAAGATAGAGACGCAGAAAAAGATTGTGGCCGATCTGGAGGCTGCTAAGGTCGAACATGATGACCAGTCATGGCAATAGGGATGGGACGAGTGTGGAGCCCATCTCACCAAAGAAGTTCTCGGCATCAAGACCGAACTCCTTGTTCTTGGATACAAATAAGGCTTGGAGCGGGCATATATCCCCTTAGACCCCCCCATGTGGATCGAGCCTCCAATTGATGACGATACCAAAGGAGCAGGTGGCCAAGGTTGATCCTACAAACCTCGAATTTCCCCTAGAGTTGCCTCCACCTCGTCTTGGGGATGTTCAAGACACTGCTGCCAGCCGTCATGCCTTTAATGGTGAGGAGGTGGTGGAGATTTCGGATGATGGCCATGAAGAAGGGAAAGGTAAAGCTCGACCTGAGGTGGTGAACAACGGCCAAGCTTGATCATGGCGTTGCCGCAACCCTCTCTCCCAACGTCCTATAGGATGGGCTGGTCAGCTGTTTCAACCACTTTGACTTCCTCAGCATGGACCTCGGCTTTAAGAGCTACCACAAAGCAATGTTCAGATGCAGCTTGGTCCCCGTAGACTACGTCCACCCCTTCGGTGGTGGAAAATTTCAACATTTGATGATACGTAGACGAGACTGCCTTTAGTTCACGCAGCCAGGTTCGCCTCATTATGGCGCTGTAGGTCGAAGATACGTCCACCACCGAAAAGTTAGTCAAGAGCTCAACCGTTCCTGCCCTGACTGGGATAGTGACTCTTCCCAAAGGCCAGACTGGCTGCGAGTTGAACCCAACGAGCAGAGTATGGGACGGCATTAGGTCTCGGTCGCTCAGAACGAGCTTCTTAAAATGATCATAATACATTACGCCGATCGTGTCAGAGTTGTATATTAAAAATCATGAATTTATTTTGGTTTTAATTTTTAGTTTTATTTTAATAAAATTATTTTTTATTTTATGAGAATCTTAATGAGCAATGCATGCAATATCATTTCTTTAATGTTATGCATTGTTATCTTTTATTCTGTACAGTATTTAATCTGATGTGTAGAGTGCGACTTGCGTACAGAAAATCAGATTATAAGTTCTTGCAGAATATAAATTTGGTTCACAGTTTAGATAGAAATGGACAAACTATCGGTACGACTATAGTACAGAGTTTTAGTAGGCCTGTCTTGGTTACGGAGAACAGATAATAGCGTTGTCTATTGTTCCAATTCGTTGTACTAGTACACTTTGTGTGTATTGAACAGAACCATATTGGGATAATTAATTTTATACTGACTGTATAAATTAATTCACACTCTAAGATTATTATGAGTATATACTCTTAATCTCAAAATAATTATTATTTGCGTATATTTAATTTTCATTGTTTTGATTCATTAGAGAGTACGATCTTTTATGGGTCTATAGTCCCGGTAATATGGATATCGGTATTAATTATATAGTGAATATTAATTATTGACGAAAGCTATGCCTCGATTGTTCAGGATTGACGATACCATCTTAAGGAGACCTATAAGTTTTGATCGGGCTAAACTCTGCAGGTGGATTTGATTATTCGGCGGTCAAATAAGTTAAGCGAAAAGGTTTGAGAAATTTTAAAGATGCTGATAAATTAAATTGTCAGTAATTAAATTTAATTGGCGGGTATCGAGAATCTTGACGTGGGGAGATGAGTTAAGTATTTAATAACAAGAGCTCAATGCAAATTAGTCTTGAGATTATAGTTAAGAGTATAGTTACAGTTCTTTAGTGGTGTGAACTGTAATTTAATATTTTATGAAAATTGCAGAAACCACTGCAAGATTTTCATAATTACAGAAATCGCTGAAAGATTTGCATATTTGCGAAAATCACTGGATGGATATCTGGGCTACACTAGAAATCTATGTCATAATTACTCTACAAGTCCCTGTTGTAGCCTTATAAATATACGAGTAGGTTGAACCAAAATCATAAGTTGTCTTTCAAGACTAAGGTTGTCTAGGTTCTGTTGGTTTCAGTTATCAAATGTTCGTAACCCACACTACGTTTGTGAATCGCATCGGGAATATAGTAGAAGGTTTGACCGGAGCTTCAACTTGAAAAATCAAAGTTCATAGTTGGAGAATCAACCAAAAGATATTCATATGAATTAACTATGATGGCACGGGTTTTATTTTTGATCGTTCGACATCAAAAAAAATTTATTTGGAACCTATTTCGGCGATTTTTCGTCCAGTTTTTATTTTTCAAAAAATCGTTTACAAATCAATGATCTTGACAGTTTGCCTCCAACAGACCAAACTCCTTTTGGTCAATTAGTACCCGTTTAACTTCGAAGCCCGATAAGTTGAAGGATACCACCAAAGCGTCATTGTGTAGGTGTTGCACCCGTTCGGAGTCCTCCTCTGGGAACATGATTCCTTCCTTGCATTCTTCTAGTCTCGGCCTCTTTTCGCTCGTAGCTTAAACCTTCATTACCTCCGCTATATGGCTGCGCTTTCTCATCTGCCCCCACATTGAGATTTTTTGATCCGGCTCTGCTACTCCGTGAATTACGTTTATGACTCTGTGATTTACTGGCCTAGAGGACGGTTCAACCCGTTTCGCAGTTGGAGATGGCTGCCTTTCTATTTCCTCGTCAATGAATTCCTTGAAGTGTCCCTGCTGGACCAAGTCCTCCAAATGTTTCTTGAAAGCCCGGCAGTCTTTTTGTCCTATGACTTCTCTCCCATGTGATAAGAGCACCTCCATCGAATGCCCATCTCTATTGCTGACTGTACAACCGAGTCAAGTAATCTGAGAGACCACAAAAAGTAAGGTATGTTTTTTATCTGTGGCAGAATTTTATGGATCGACTCTTTGAACACTGCATTCACAACGTCCTTTCCTCTATAGTCCACTCCCAGTCTGATATGGTGCTCGGGTGCTCTCCCCTTGATCTTTTGTTCGATCTTGGTGGACTCGTCATCCTCATCCGCCCTGGACTGGACTTCCTGAATCTATCTAGGCTCGGCCTTCGTTCATTTGGCTTCACCTCAACCTCAGTTCTCCCAACGTCTTCTTCTACTCTGATGTATTGTTCCACTCGACTCATCAGTACTTAGATGTCTTGGGGTGACTTCTTCGTAAGAGAGGCTCTCAACTTTCCTCCTAACTGAAGCTCGTGCTTGAAAGAGGTCATGACCAGCTCTTCATTACAGTTTTCAATATCATTATACACCTTCCAGTACTTTCTCGTGTAACCTCGCAGTGACTCCTTCGCCCTCCGTAGTGCCATAAGTGAGTCGATTTCTTTTGGAATATTTGTGATGGTGATGAAGCGAGATACGAACCTCTTCGACAGGTCCCTCCAACTCGCTATTGGCCGAGGTAATAGATGGTCGAACTATCTCATTCCAGCTTCGCCTAAACTAGATGGAAACACTTTGCACATGAGAGCGTCGTTACCGCTCCACAAGGTCATCATATGCCTGAAATGGCTGATGTCCATGTTCGGGTTAGAATGACCGTCGTATGACTTAAACTTCAACAAGAAGAAACTGCTAGGGGGCTCTGCCTTATCTATGTGCTCGGCGAATGGCGTGGTGACCATCCCTTCCCATACGTCACTTGGTTCGACCGTGGTGTAGTATGCTGATATCGATTCCTTGTTCCTTCGTTGAGGGTCCTTGTCCCGCCTGAATTTTCTTAGAGTGTAGCTTCTTTCTTCTGTGCTCGAATCTCCCATTTAATTGGTAAACTTTCTGAGAATCTGCCCCAGCTCTGGGTTGACCTCATCCTCTCTCTTTTTTTGCTCCCCAGCCTGGGGGACTTCGGCTCTCTAGTATGGGAACTCCCCACTTGGACTTGAGGGTCCCGATCCTAGTTCTTCAAAGAAAAGAACAATGCCTCAAGATTTTCTGTCATATTGCATGAAGCGCTAACACCTTAGCGAGGTCATGCTCGAGTGTTCTTACTGTTTCATGAGCCGACTTGTTCTCCTCCATTTCTTGTGTTTTCTGTATTTCCATACTATTTCATGAGCCGGCATGTTCTCCTCACTTTCTTGTGTTTTCTGTATTTTCATAGAGCCTGGTGAATCATGTTTTGTCAAGAATAGTGGGCACCTTTAAAAGTGTTGCCATTGGCAGCTTTGCAATCTATTTTTAACTGGATTCCTAAAGACGACGTCAAGTGTATGGGGTGCCCCATAAATAATATTTGTTTGATAGATTAAATGCAGTCCGATCAGACCCACCAATAGATTAGCGCCTACAATAGTGAACAAGCGTGAGCTAGTCGGCGGCAAGTTGCCAGAAACCACTTCAATAATGAAGTTAGAGAGTATTTAAGAGAGAAAAAACTAGCAAGAAGCCATTTTGATAGAGTTTTCACTTATAGAATCATATTATGCATACCTTTGGCCTTTGAACCATCTCCTTTTATAGTGGAAAGCTCTCTTTCTCTCTCTCTCTCTCTCTCTCTTCAATCCTCATGATGATTTTATCTAACATGCAGCCATGCAAAACGACCCTGCCACTGTATTAGCGGTGGTGACAGACAACTACAGTCACATCGCCATAAATGTTCATATCTTGGCCCGTCTTTTGGGTCGAGATTTCAGTAATATATGCTTCTCCTGAGGCTGCAGCACACTCGATGTGCGGGAAACGTTCGGTCTAATTGCACTTAATGCTATTCCATCAAGGTCATATCGCATTAAATACTGTACTTTTTTCGGTCATATTGCATTTAATGCGAAATTCACGCCTGAACTCACGTTCGTCACTGGTCGTATTCAGTTCGGCTTTAGACCGTTCCTCGTATGAGCCGACCTCTTCATTGGGCTCTTCTTCTTTGGCTCTCGATGAGTCCTATTAGGCCTGAATTTTGGCCCAATTCCATTTCCATTCCCATTCCTACTTTCATTCCCATTTATATGAGTTTTACCACTTTATGTGTGAAAAAAAATGAGTATTAATTTTGAGTAATATTTTTCTTAATATGAGCCACACATTATGTCACCTATATTACTTTTTATGTTAAATTTTTACTCAAAACTATTTTGAGCCAATGCAAAAAGAAAGTGGCAAGAAATAATATTTTTCTCCTAATATGAATCACACATTTATGTTAGCTAAATTATTTTTTATGTTAAATTCACACCAATGTGACTCAAATTATTTTGATTAAGTGAAAAAAAGTGGTAAGAAATGATTTTATACTAGTTCGGTAATCGAAACAAATTTCAAGAAATTTGGCTTAGAACCTATTTGGATAGTTTTTAAACTTAACTTTTAAAAGATTTATCTTTTTTGAAAAAAATATAACTAAAAAAAGTGAGAATATTTTGGATAATTTTAAAAAATAGATGTTAAAAGAAAAAAAAATTGACTTTTTTTGAGTTGCTTTAAAAATCGTGCAAAACTAATATCTCAAATAAATCAGCTTAAAAATTAAATTTTTAAAAAAAAGTTAGATTTTTATTAAAGGGTTTTCAGTTTAAAGTTCAAAAAAATAAATTTTAACGTATTAGATCTATTAATAAAAATTTTAACGTGTAAGATCCAATTGCGTAATTTTTTTTTCAAAATACCCTATAAATAGGTAAATTTATCTGTTTGATATTCATTTGTTTAATATGAAAATAAATAAATTTATCTATTTGCATATTAACATAAATAATGTAAACAAATAAATTTATCTATATTTTTTACATGTACTTTAATAAAAAATAAATAAATTTATCTGTTTTCTTTATACGCATTTTCAATAAGACAGATAAATATATCTGTATTCTTTACACGTACTTTCAATAAAAGACAAATAAATTCATCTGTGTTTTTTATATATATTTTAAAAATACACAGATAAAATTATATGTGTTCTTTATACGTACTTTCAATAAGACAAATAAATTTATATGTATTTTTTACATATTTTTTCAATAAAAAAAAGATAAATTTATCTATATTTTTCATACATGTTTTAAAAAAGTACAAATAAATTTATCTGATATAAAATATTTTTGTCTTGAAAAAATTTTATGCGTTAAAATTTTTATACGGATAGATCTTACTTATTAAAATTTTTTTATACTGAATAAAAAATAATAAACAACTTACAAATTGAATTATTCACTAATTTTTTTATTTTATTAATCTCAGCAAGGGGCTTAGATACATAATATTATAAAATTATTAAAGGGTATTATTAACACGCAGAATAATTTCATCATGGCATCTTAAGCATAAACAAAGAAAAAACCAGGGTTTGTATAAAAAAATATATTTTTGTACACAAAATTAAATTATAAAATCAATCACTAGTTACCGCATCTTAGTAATAAAATAACTTATATTTATTTTAGCACACACTATCATACACCTAAAGGACATTGGAGGTATTTAAATATGCTACAGGTAATAATTTTTAATTTTTTATTATTAATTTTAATTATAAATTATAATTTTTTAAAAATATTTACAACTTTTGTTAAAATTTTAATTTTTTTTATTTTTAATAATAAATTATAATTTTTGTTAAATACTCATAATTTCTATTATAAACTATAATTTATAAATTATTAATTTTTTACCACTAACTTTAATTATAAATTATAAATTTTTTTAAATATTCATAATTTTTATTACATTTTATAACTATTTTTTTTTCTATTTTAACTACAAATTATATATTTTTACTAAATATTTTCAATTTTTAAGCTTCTGTTATTAATTTTAACTATAAATTATAATATATTCTAAATACTCATCACTTAGGTTACAAATTATAATAATTCTTATTATTTTTATTTTAAATTATAATTTTTATTAAATACTCATAATTTTTACTAAAAATTACAATTAATAAATTGTTACTAATATCGACAATATCAAATATTAAAAAATAACCAGCAGTAAATTACCTTATTTAACTGTGTTGTTAGACTTTCCACAAATAAAAAATAAAAAATGACTGGATTGATAATCGCTGCAAATCTTAAAATTTTTGGCTATAATCATAATATTATGAAATCATTAAAAAATATTATTAATGCATTGAATACCTGATGAAATTAATATTTTATGTACCACTAATTAGGTCGAGATATATGTTTAATTATTCTTTACGAAAATAAAGTAACACTACAGAGAGAAAATACCATTAAATCGAAAACTTAACTACTCTTGTATCTTTGATTCCCTGTACAAAAGAATAAAAAAAAAAAGAGAAAAAGAAAAAAAGAAACGGAATAGAAAAAAGGACAAAACAATCAATTGTTATCAACATGGTTATTGCTCACATAACTCGAATTCGAATCCCTTCGATCGCTATCACTTCCATTACCATAGAAGAAGCTGATCCGCATCTCCCCGTCGACTCTCCTCCCTCCGTTTCCTCCTCCATTACCATCACCATCACCTTCCTTCTTTTTCCCCTCGTCTTTCTCCACAGGCATCCTGCATCTGCAAGTCGGGCACGAGCCGTGAATCCCCAACCACTTATCGATGCAACCGCCATGGTAGCGATGCTTACAAGGCATCTCCTTTGCCTCCCCACCGACTTCAAACTCTCCCAAGCAAATCGCACACTCCAATCCCTGTTCCGTTATATTCACCACCGGCATAGCCTCTATCGACGCCTTCGACGCCGGCAAGGGGCCATCTTTATTCGATAGATCCAAGTTTCCGAATCCCTGGATCATGACTAGAGACCATGTGAATGGATTTATTAGCACGATTCCTTCGGGGACGGTGTTATTTTCGCCGGCTTCGTGGTTCTGTGACGGAGGAGCAGCTGTGGTAAACCCTAGGACGAAGGGGAGGAATATAGAGAAGCTTCTTTCTCGCGTTTGCGCTTGATCTTCGAGAAGTGGGGACGGCTGGGATGACATCTCTCCGTCGGACGACGATATCTTTTTTCCGGCTGAGAGAGAGAGAGAGAGAGAGAGAGGATTGTATGATTTGACGAATGAATCGTGCAGGATTGAGATGAGTAAAATATAAAAGAGAAAGGAGGGGTTGGCTAGAACGTTACCGAACACTCTAGAATATTCATGTCGGCGATGTACTTTCTTTTCAAGAGGCGGTGGGCTGGCATTGGTAAAAAAAAATGTTTTGTTTTTCAATTTTTTTAGTAAAAAAATTCTTGTTTTTTTTAAAAAAATTTTGTCACAAGAAATTTAGAAATAACAAAATATAATAACAAAAAATTAAAAATTAAAAAAATATCAATTTAATCACAATTTAAAAAGCTTATTGGTGGTGTATGGCATTATTGGAACAATGAGTACAACGAACCGATCAGTTCATAAATAATTTGGGTTCAATTCAATTTAAATTTGTTTGAGTTTAATTTATTTAATAAATGTATTATTTATAACTATAAAATTAAATTCATTTGTTAAATAAGCTTGATTCGTATAAATTCGATTCGTATAAGATCGTAAACAGTTTATTTAATAGCTTAATTTGACTCATTAAAAGTACATTAAATTCGTTTAAGAAGTAATATAAATGCACATATAAAATTAAAATTTTATGTTGTCCGCACATTATTTCAAGTAATTCGAATTTATGGACCTTACTCTTTTTTGTTTTTAAAATGGAGTGACATAACAGCAAGAACTAAATTTAATTACTTAATTTTACGAAATAGAACTTAATTTTATTTGAAAAAAAAAACTCGTATATAAATTCAAGTTCAAGCTCGAGATCGAGCTTAAATTAGCTTGTTTAGATAATTCTAATTTAACTAAAACATGTTAATTTTTAAATGAGTCAAGCTCAAACAAATTATTAAGTTGTTATTCGAATTTGAGTCGAGTTTAAACATCACCAAAAAAATTAAAGCTCGTAAAAGTTTAGATTCATCAGCCTCGACTTAATTTGTTTACACCCATAATTAAAACTAATATCTTATATAGCGTAACTTGTAGCAAAAACTAAGTATTTGATAAATATGCTAGTTTTTAAACTAATTATTTATAATAAAAAAATTTATAATTTATAATATAAATTATAAATTTTTTTAAAAAATATTATAATTTATTATAAAAATTAATAATTAAAAATTAAAAATTACTCTGACAATATTTACAAACACTCCATTAAAGTTAAAGTTTACTCATTCTAAATTCCAAGAAAAGTCACTACAATATACTTTTTTTTTCCTCTCTAGCCTCTGCTCATTCCCTCCATTCTTTTTTAACCATTAAATTAGAAAATGTTCAACCTTTTAAATTGGCACATATAGAACAAATCTCATATCAATAGCCTTCTAAATGATAATATAAATACTTCAAAAATAATAAATCATAATATTTTCAAAATAAATATATTTGTTATCTTCAGTGTTTTTTTAAAAATCTTAATTAAAAGAATCTTTTTAATTCTTCATCATGACATAAAATAAAATTTAAAAAAATAATTTATGAAAATATTAAAAGAAAAAATATAAATAAATTAAAAACGGCACCACCATTGTCAAGCAGAAGGCAGAAATGTGTTAAAAAGTGAGTCACATAACGGTAAATTTATGGGACCGAGTTTTTTTTTTTTTTTTTTAATCAGAATTCTTGACAGGGTTAAAATTTTAGTTTTAGGATAATTTGGTAGAGGTCTGGTGCACTGTTTGGGCTAGATTTTGAAAATGGTTTATTTTTGTTTTTTTTTTACTTTTTAAAATTTCTTGACTAATTTTTTTTATTTTTCTTAATCGTATTGATGAGATTAATCAAAAAAATAAAAAAATTTAATTAAAAAATTAAAAGAATTCACTAAAGATGAAATTAAGCAATATAAAAGCCCGATTGATAACTAGCTTAAAAGTTAACTTTTTTGCGTTTTTGTATTTTTAATCAAAAAGCTAAATTATGTTCAAGGTAGATTGTTTGGTAACTAAGCTTTTCAGCTAGTTTTTTTGAAGTTAGTTGTTTAAATAAAAAAATTAAATTTTTTTTTGTTCAAATTTGATATTTTTACCTTTTTATATATTTAACATTAAAAATTATATGTAGTTAGTAGTGGTAGTAAATGAGTTATGGATAAAAGGTATTATTGTATTTTAAAAGTGATGGGAGTTTAATTTGAATATTTTGGGAGTTTGTATTTTGATTTGTTTTTTTACTTTTTTACCAAACAAATAAAATTGTTTTTTTTTGTGTTTTTAGCGAAAAAACCAAAAAAAACTAAGTTTCCAATCAGGGACTAAGTTTAGCTTATTGGCTTATTTTATTTTATTTTTGTCTTTTATGATTTTTTTAATATTTTAATTAAAAATTTTATTTTTTAGCTCGTCTCGGTGAAATAAATTGATAAGTATAATATGTTGACTAAACTACGAAATAATCAAATAAACAGTTATCCCAAACTGGGCAGAAATAAAAAGAATGTTAAAAGAATCTGTTTAATTGTTATGTTTTAAAAAATTCTAGCTTTATTATATTTTACTTTACCTAATATATTTTTAATCTCAACAAGTGTGCTGAAACTTATTGAATTTAGAAATTTAGAAAATAAAATCACGAAATCTTAAAATTGATAAATTTTTTAGTTTTAGTAAAATGAGAAAAAAATATAAAATTGAGAAACAATCTTTCTTTGAATACACAAGTTTGGTACAATTTTAAAAACTAAGAGAAATTTTTTATTTGAAAACGGAGAAATTTAAAAAATTTAAAACTGAAAATATTTTTAGTTTCTGGTTTATTAACATTGTGAATTTTTAAATTTTTTGTAAACTGACTTTTTTTAGTTTTTTATAAATTAAGAATAGCAAATTTTTTAAATAATAAGTTATTAGTTAGAGATCACAAATTCTTACTTAATAAACCAATTTAATGGGTAGTCATATGCATTCAATGGGAGCTACATGGTTAATAATCACGAATATTCAATCAATATGGTTGCATTCTGGCGTTGATCTGATAGAAAGTCACAAATATTCCTGTTTAAGCCCCTGTTTGCATTCTCTAAAAAGTTTGACTTTTAAGTGATTTAGTTTTTTTTAAGAAAAAAATGAACAAAAAAAGTTGAGGTGTTTGGGATAATTTTTTATAGTAGTTTTTTTATTTTATTATTTTTATTAAAATGTCTAATATACTCTGCTTTTTGTTTTTATTTTATAGTGTTTTGAATATTAGCACTGTTTTTTTTAGTGAAGAGGGTTAACTTTTTTAATTAAATGTATTATAGTAATTTTAACTCTTAGGGTGTTGAGAATATGTATAGGCTTTTTTTTTGGAAAAAAAAAGTTGATTTTTTTTGGAAAACGAAACAGTATGGCTTAAAAGCTGTTTTTTTTTTAAATTAAAAAAAACAGGTTTTAAGTAATCCCAAACAGGCGTTAGTCAAATTTGTACTTGTGTAAACATGTGTCCTATGGTTTTCCAGTTCATTCGAACAGTTGCATCTGAAAAATCTCTTGTATTAAATCAGCAGTTGATTTAATTTTCTTAAAACTACAATTCAAGTTTCTTGATGAGGCATGATTTTCCTTTGACAGGATGTTGGCTTTTGATGAAATTTTGATGTTCATGTCAAGGCTAGACATGATGGTGAGATATTAAGTTTTGATATGTAGTTGAACATATTTTCTTTTTATTTTTAATGATTTTGAATGATAGAGTTGTCGCCGTGTGATTTGGAGGTCTAAGGTTCGAAACGTGAAAACAGTCTCTTACGAATGCGTAAGACAACGTACTATAGACCTATCATGATTTTCCCTCTCCTTGAACCCCACATACACTAGAGCTTCATAAACCAAACTGCCCTTTTTAGTAAGCACTGCTGGTGTCAGCTGAAGTCCATCAACCTTTTGTCTTCCATTTGTGTGTTGTATACCTTTTTTAGAACCATGATTTGCAGAATTATACTTCACCTCAATATTTGTTTCTAGACTTTTCAGAGTTCTCACACTTCTACGATTTTGTGTTCTTCATTTGTCATGAAAATGGTCAAAAGACTATTAGTAAGTGGTGCAGGTTGTGTTTTTACCATCTAGACGCAAGATTTGTTATAGATATTTAACTTGAATTACCACCACGGTCGACCTTAATTTTCTTTTCCTTTTTTCCCAAATCATTTTTGGCTGTAAGCAGGGCAGTAACGAGTTGGAGATTGGTATTAGGAGGAAGGTTTTGACTGCTAAATCAATGGTGCAACTTTGTTGAGGTATGATGCTATTAAGCAGCCAAACTAATGTCAAGCATTTGTATAAAAATATATGGTTCTTTAAGCATTCTGCATGTTCAAATCCAATTCGTTCATTCATTCAGAAATTCACAATAGGTATTCTTGACTGGTAATGCTTCTGATGTATCCAACTATTATTTTCTTGTCATCAATGTGTTTTCGCTTCCCTTCACAAGGTAGAGATCAGATCCCTTACATTATATACATTTAAGTGCTGAGATTGGCAGGAGTGAATTCAAATTGATTTTTGATTTGATGAGCTTGATTTAAAAAATAAAGAGAAAGAGGATTTTAGGGACATGTGAGGAGTCATTTTTAGTTAATTAGAGGATAAACAAAAGGATAGTAGTAGGGTAGTACTAATAGCATACTTATGTAAAAGATGCCCTTTCCGGTGTCAAGTGAACCTTGTTATAGGGTAGATGTACATAAGCAATATCTTTTCTTTTGCGTTATGTAGCCTTGGGTTGGATTTGTTTAGAATAAGCAAGGAATGGTAAAATGTTAGAAAATTAATCTTTAACTAAAATAAAGAATAAAGATTTGATTCGAAAGCAATTACAATTTCTTTCCTCATTACTTCTCTTCTGAAACGCTGAATCGCAACTCCTTTTTAAGTGCAGCTCCTTTGATTGTGATTTATATCCACGCATCATGATGAATACTTAGGTTTCTTATCATCAAAAAGAAGAAGAAAAAATCACTACATATGTTTGATATAGGCCTAACCTTCTTTGCTACTTGTTGCCACTACAGTTCCACGGGCAACATAACAGGTAACAATACTAATATGGAGTGTTTATGACAAAGTTGAACCGGAACCATTTAAGAGCTTTTGAAAAAATATAGAAGAATATAGAAAACATAGTAATAGAATTCTAATGACGGTTTAGAAAATCGTGAATAAAATGAGTTCAAAACAATTAATTGGATTGAGTCTTTTTGTTTGGTATCTCTTGGGCACATTCTACATTTATCTGTTCCCTGTACGTGAACATACTGATTCACATGTAGCGTTGACATGCAATCATTTGATAGAAAGGCACTCAACCAGATGGAATGCATTTCGAATGGGCACATTTTTAGCTCAGAATGCAAAGCCTAATTAGTATGAATGTGCAGTTGTCTATAAATATCCCAATTGCATGTATATAAAAGCATAATTTAAAGCCATCTATGTGTAGTTTGTGGGTGGTCATAACTTGGCTATTGCACCGCCCAAACTGAAGTTTGGTTGAAGCTTGAATTATGGATTCAATGTATGGATATGATAATCAATCGATATAATGAACTAAAGCTCAAAATTCTACGACGGCTAATTCAAATTGTCTTTGTCAAGAACGGTCACATAACTTTTGGCTTTTGCTTTGCCATGGTATATCTCTGTGGTGTCCATGACAAATTTAGGCATAGGTTTTGTTGAATTTTGATGGTAACCATGTGTGTTTGATTTATTGATTTGGGTGTTAAGGATTTTGCTATATCTCAAAATGTCTTGGGTGTTGCTCGATCTATTTTTTTCCATGCCATGCATGGAAATTTATGGCACAAAATTTTAGACTAGTGCTATGTTTTCAGATAAATCAGTAGGTTAATAAACAGAAATCCACTAAAAATGAAGTAAACTTCATTCAGTTTGTTTAACTGAAAAGTCCCAAGACAAGAAAAAAGTTAAATTTGCACCGCTTGCATATGGGATGTTAAGGTGGCATTAGCTGGAAACCAGGTGAGAGCACAAATAAAATGGTTTAGTCATTGCAATGAAGACTGATTGCCATGCATGGGACTTTTAGATAGAAGTTATTGTCCAATCTATGATAGCTCGAAATGTTTTTCCATTTTTTTCCATTAGTTTATTTTTTGAAGAGTGTTTTCTGAGTGTTTAATGCTATTTCTCTTAGCAAAACCAGCAACATAACATATCTGAAGACACGTGGAGATAAGTTTTAGCATTCATCTGATATGTACATGACAACCTTGAAGGATATGAACCTAAAGTTGCTTATCATTAAAAAGAAGAAAAAAATCATTACAGAAGTTGGATATGAGCCCAACCTTCTTTGCTTTGCTACTTGTTGCCGCTGCAGCTGGCATGTTAATAGTGTCTATATATTCAAATCCATGTGCATTAATAATGCATGTCGGCTACTCATGAGTCATGGCATGCGTGTGAGAAGAGATTTTTTTTTCCGTTTTTGTTTTTTTTGCATTCTCAACCCAGTCATCCTTATGGATTGTGTACTTGCAATTAAAATCATCTACTGTAAGATTGATGGAGGAATATGTGTGGAACGAACGACATACGACTGAGACTCGAACGAATAGAGGATGAGACAGCTTATGTCTCGGTGGGACCCCCACTTTGGAGATAGCCAATTTTATAGAAAATAAAAGATGTGATTGGAATTTGGACTTAGAAGCCGAGACGGGAAGTGATCCAAGAATTAAGAAGGTTCCACATTTTTTGCTCATGGTTGGAAGTTTCCCATCAAACATAGCAGGTAACAATACTAATATGGGGCATCGTGACAACAGTTGAGAGCTTTTGAAAAAATATGAAAGAACACAGAAAATATAATGACGAAATTCTTATGATGTTTGGGAAGATCATGAATAAAATGAGTTCAATATAATTAATTGGATTAAAACTTCTTGTTTGCTATCCCTTGGGCACATTCATCATTTATCCACTCCTTTTACGTGAACATACTGATTCACATGCAGTATTGGTAGGCAATCATTTGATAGAAAAGCACTCAAACCAGATGGAATATATTCCAAATGGGCACACTTTGATCTCTGAATGCACATTGTAATCAGTATGAGGGTAATCGGCCTGAATTTTTTAGTTTTTTTATAAACATTTATAACTTTTGTATTTGTATTGGCAACTGAAAGACTTGAACACCCTGACAAAAGGATCGATTGCATAACCGAATGGGAAATGAATGAATTAATGATTATTTAATTACACATTGGAAATAATAAATTTGATAGTATTGATAACAAGATTATTATTCAACGGTTTCAAAATATGAGAAGTCGTCGAGAAAAATTGTAAAAAAGTACAATCGTATAAATATATTAAATTTATCTTTGTTTTGAGATTTTAGAAGTTTGAATTAACCTACTGTCAATTCTAAAAAATATTTCTAGAGCCGCCTCTTTTGTTGTTTGAAGAAACCCTCCACTTCAATTGGTATTTTTTCATGAAAGCAGACATGTTGCTACACTTTTTAGTTATTGGGAGAACCCAAGTACTCTTTTGTGTGGAGTTATCTGTAAATATCCTAATTGCATTTATATATCAAAAAAGATGAATTTAAAGCCATTTATGTGCAATTTGTGGATGGTAATAACTTGACTATTGCACTGCTCAAATGGTTGAAACGAACTATGGATTAAACATATGGATATGATAATCAATTGATATAGTGAAATAAAGCTCAGAATTTTAAGACACCTAAGTCAAATTGTCTTTGTGAAGAAAGATTACACAACTTTTAGCTTTCGCTATGTCATGGTATATCTCAGTGGCGTCCTTGACCAATTTAGGCATAGCTTTTGTTGAATTTTGATGGTACCCATCTTTGTTGATTTATGGGTTTGGGGTGTTAAGGAATGGGCTATATCTCAAAATGTCTTGGTTGTTGCTATCCATTTTTTTTCCATATCACGCATGGAAATTTATGACATAAAACTTTAAACTAGTGGTATGCTTTCCGAAAAATTGGTAGGTTAATAAACAAAAACCCACTAAAAATGAAGTATAATCATTCAGTTAACTGAAAAGTTTAAAGACAAGAAAAGGGTTAAATCTGCAAGTTTGAATATGGGATGTTAAGGTAGCATCAGCTGCTGGAAGCCAGATGAGGAGCACAAATAAAATGGTATAATTATTGAAGGAAAGACTGAATGGTGTGCATGGGACTTTCACAACAAGTTATTGTCCAATCTACGATATTCTAAATGGTAGGTCGAAATGTGTTCTTCATTTTTTCCCATTAGCCAGTTTTTTGGAAGTGTGTTATCTAGGTGTTTAATGCAAGATATTAGAATCCAAGACATGTACTTTGCCTTCCGATGCACTTTTTTTAATATATTTTTATTGTGCTAGTACGAATAAGTCATTGATATGACTAATTCAATGAATATCTCTTAGAAAAATCAGCAACATAACATATCTGAAGGCACGCGGAGGCAAGTTGTAGCATTCAACTGATGTGTACATGAAAACCTCAAAGGATGTGTCCCTGAAGGTATGATACTTATACATTAAACTGCACTCATGTAGTCATGTTGAAGACTATCTCCCATTGCTGTCAATTTGTTGTTAGCATTGCTTATTTAGTTCAAGTATTGTTCAATTTGTTTCTTAATCACTGGATTACTTTATGTCAGTCCACTTGCATATATGTGAAGTTTGTTTTGTAAACTCTTTGCTCGACTCTTATGTTCCTGAATTTGAAGCTTGTTGTGTCACTTCCAAAGATTCAAGTACATAAAGTTATTGAGGAGGAGAAGTACTAGGCTGTTAACCTTTTACTAGATGTAACGCCTGTGATAGAGTCGTATTGTTGTGAGCAACAAGGTGGTTTCCCTTCCATTTCTTTGATGTGTGTGACTGGCAAAAGGATTGATTGCCCTTTTCCTTATTGTTGGTCAACCTATTTCATGGATTTTATTTCTGATTGTTTCTTCCATGAATTTGACTTTATTAATTTTCTTCTATCTCTACTGTTTACCTAGCCACCATTTCCAATTGATTGAGACAGAAGTTTAGTTTGGTTTGAGTTTGGGGCTACTATTTACCTAGCTCTCCAAGTTGGTCTATAGGAAGATTATGATTGGGCAATATTGGAATACTATGGGGGTGAAAAAAACAATAACCATGTTAATGCCAGATCAATCTTATATTTACTAATGT